>MU831647.1:0-126402 GCA_029204225.1 Diphasiastrum complanatum
ATATATAATTAGTTCCATTGGCCACCCTCTATTGACGAATTGTGATTTTGAAAAACGCACCAATGGAAAAGAAGAATATTTACTAGGAATGTAAAATGCACTTATGTAATGGTCTGTGCCACTAGATCTATCAGGTTTGGGGAGGAATTGTTCATCAAGTATAGTTTCAACTGTCCTCTACCCAAATGTTTGCAAAAGACAATAAGTCAAATGTGAAGATTTAAATTTTGTTGATATGCATATAAGATAATAAGTGAAAGCTAATGAATGTGAAATTCATAAATATGTAAATATGTAGAAGCATGCAATTCTTTGAGTTCATTGAATATTAACAAGTTGAAAAGAAAAATGGTCTAATAGATACATTGGTATATTCATACTTTTAAACAAAGAGGTAATTTATATTCATATGCAACATTTAGATCTATCAAGTATTGGGAGGAAATGTTTATCAAGCATTGTTTCAACCTACTTCTTGTTATTTTGGTATACAGGATTCTTCATCCTCATTTAACATTGGAGACAATAATCCTCATAATGGTCGATGTAGACGACGAATGCAATACAACGGTCCTCATATAAAGCAATTACCTCGTCGTCTACGTCAAGGCTTAAAAGAGATGATGGAAATTGATGAGCGCATTAATCAAGAGACTAATGCATATGAATCTAGCTCATCTAGATCTACTTCTTTGCAAACAAGTTCCAACGATGAAAATGAGCTTCCAATGAATGATGAATTTGAAGTCATGGGCATTGTAATGTGGACAATGCATGACTATCCAGGATTAGGTGAATGCTCAGGTATTCATTCAAACAATGTCTATCCTGTGTACATAGGAGTTTGTTTAGAGTTACATACAACTAATATTACGAACATTTACATGATATACTACAATGGCTATAATTATTGTTTGACATATACTTTTTTTAATAGTGATAGTATCCATTTGTTGGGCAGGCTTTCAAACGGTTGGAAAAAATGCTTCTTTTTTGTGCGGGCCAATTCTTGTGGGAAGATACTCCTATAGTCTCAAAAAAGTGGTTTATGAAAATCATCGTAAATACTTGCATGAAGGCCATCCATTCAGAGACACTCATAGAAGAGGTTTTGGAGGAAGAGCTGAGAGAGAGATGCCTCCAAAGAGGATGTCTGTGGAAGATTGGCGAAAACTATGGGGAGAATCTCAAGCAAAGCCAATCGATGGTATGAAAAGATTATCTATATTTCATCGTTTGGAATATTGGAATAACCTTCGATTAATCACCTACTTGATCCAATACACATATTTAAAAGTGTGGGTGAATGTATTTGGAAACACTTGATTGTTGAAAAAAATACCATTGCTGCAAGGCACAATCTAAAAGAATCAAACACCAAAAAAGAATATTGGATAAATGATGGTGAAGATCATGCTCCAAAAGTACCTTGGACATTCACTAAGGAGGAGCTTAACCATGTGCGCTCCATTATTCATATTAGAACACCAATTGGTTTTGCCCATTCTCTACGGTCATCATTCACAATGGATGGAAAGTTGCAAGGTCTCAAATCTCATGATTGGTTAAAGATGATTCAATTCATCTATCCATTGTCAATTTGTGGGTGCTTGTCAAAAGATATTTGTGAGACCATATACAAACTATCAATCATTGTCAGGTATTTAAATGTACTTGGTGTATTTTTTTTATTTAATATTTATTGATTGGAAATTCAAATAGACATAAAATGGAATGAATATGTTGCAGATGGATGTGTTCAAAAGAAATCCGTGAGCTGGATCTTCGCAAGAGACATGAGGATATGGTGGAGATTGTAAGCGTGTGTGAGAGATATTTTTTGACTTCCATCATGACTCACAAGTGCATTTATTGGTGCACTTGGTTGAAGAAGTTTCTATTGCTGGTCCAGTGCACACTAGGTATAAGTGCATAAATTTTCTTTTGCATGTGTACTAAATCAATTGATACATGAACTCATTAAATAAAACACTTATTTTTGACCATTTGTGACTTTTTAGGTGGATGTTCTTTATGGAAAGATACATGAAAGTCTTAAAAGATTTTGTGCGTCAAAAGGCAAGGCCTGAAGGTAGCATGTCAGAGGGATGGTTAGTACATGAATCTCTTTTTTATGTTACTGAAATTTTGCACCAACTACTTCCATCTGCTCCACTATTGTGGCGTAATGAGGAAGCTGAAGAGGTAACTAGTGAAAAACCTCAAGGGATGGGAAAGGTCCATAGGTTGGCACCCTTCCAACGAGAAAAAATTTCTACATTCATGCTTTATAATTGTGGAGTTATGGATAAATGGTTAGACCTATATGAAGAAGAGAAAAAAGAGAGGGCCTTGTCTATTCGAAGATTGCTACCTGTCAACAATGCGTTGAAGGGGACAATTACTCGAAAAGGTAGACTGAGTCCACCTCTCATGTGGAATTAGACATTGGATGCAAGTTTTAATAAACTTAATGAACTAATTGTCTCAGCACCAGTTTTGATCATAGCAGATCTTGACAAACCTTTTTTGGTTAAAGTGGATGCTATTGATTATGCGGTTGGTGTAGTTCTTCTACAAGAGGGAAAGCCAGTTGCTTTTGAGAGTAAGAAGTTATCTAATGCACAGACTAGGTATACAATCCAAAAAAAAAAGAACTTTTTGCAATTGTGCATGCGTTGAAGACGTGGAGACACTATTTATATGGTAGTCAATTTATAGTGTGCTCAGATCATTAAAGTATTTTTGTAATCGGAAAGACCTTAGGGGTCGAAAGGCTTGATGGGCTAAGCTGATGCAAGAATTTGACTTTGATTTGAGATATATTAAAGGATCATCAAATCAAGTGGTGGATGCCTTAAGTTGGATTGCAAAGGTGAATGAGTTGTCGTTCACTGAGATCACTACTGATTTCTATCTCTCATTTCGAGGTCTTTATGAACAAGATCCTCATTTCAGACCTATATGGCAAAGGATTATAAATGGCTCTCAATCGATTACTGATTTGCAAGGTGATCAGTTGGTTGTGAAAGATAAGAAGGTAGTGGATGACTTTTCCATTCGGAATGGGATTTTGTTTCGAAGGGGGAAAGTGCGTGTAATGGATGCATTAAAAAAGAAAATTATATTTGAATGTCATGATGCACCTTGTGTTGGGAACCAGGTATACATTGTAAACTAGATTTGGTATTTCGAAAGAAGTTTTTAAAAATAGGAAGCTCTCAAAATCCAATTCAAAGATATTTTTGTTTACAAGTAGGATTGTCGACTTGGCACCACTATAGAATCTAACTGCTGAAAAAAAATCTCAATGAATTGTAGTTGCAGCCATAATATTTTAGGCATGACCATGGTAAACATCCAAAAGCTAACAAATATAAAGGTCAAAATATAGGGCAAGATGAAGTTGAAGCAAGTTAGGGACATACCCACCAAGCTTGGCCCCAACAAGATCAATGAACCTTATGCATCACCAGACACTCTTCAGCAATAAGTACTCCTTGTAAGGCCTACAAACTTGGTAGCTCCTCCTTGATTGCATATGATGATGAATGGAAAGACATGGCGTAATGCAGTTATGATGGACTTGGGAAAAAAATTGGACAATTCGTCAAATGATGGTACAAAATGAACAGAAGGTCCAGTTTAGATTGACACGGTTCTAGATGTTCTGCAAAGCGAAGTTTTTGCAATAATCACAGATCAAGTAAGTGAGTATTGCTATCTACATTTGTTTATGATTTTGATTATAGATAACCATGTAAAATTCATTACATACTAATACATAATTGCTTACAGGGAGAATCTTCTCAATCAATGTTTCTTTTGCATCTAGTACGTAGGTGAATTTGAGCCATACAACCATCAACCTGTTCATTTGTAGGCTTTGCGTAGAACTAATACGAGTTTTGGTTGTAGGAAACAACATGATCAAGGAAACGTCCAAAGTTACATATTTAGTTTACAAAATAGAGTGCAAAGGAATACATCAAGTCTACATCAGCCAAACATGCAACTTGCAACGTCGATTGCAAAAACATGCAAGGATGCCGCCCAAAAAAATGAGAAAACAATATTGTGTAGATTGATCTTTTTATAAACAGTTTCATGTTGAGGTTCTAGATGTCGTTGAAGACAGGAAAGTGGCTAATAGAATTGAAAAGTTTTATGTTCAACATTACAAATCAACTAGCAAGCACATATATAACAAACTAAACTATAATGCTGTAAATTCAAAGGCATATTGATATTTGAAGATACACAAGTTTTTGTAATTCTCTTTATGCTATGTATATTTTTTTAATCTCACTGATGATTCATTGTGCTTAGGAATTCATGACCAATTCCTACAACATAAAAGATAACGGTCTAGTCGAGGGCTTTGCTCCTCTCCCTGCATGAGTGTGAGAGTGTACAACCCCTTGCCATAGACTTCATCCCGTACCTATAATCATCCTTCTTTTCCTTTTTTTAAAAAAGAAAACAAAGACACTTCCTCAATTGTAAAATCATTTTTTGCTTTTCACGAAGAAAAAGGAGGTGCCTCACAAAACGTAATTTCAGTGCTTTTTTTTTCCCTAAAATTTTATACATGCACCTTCCGTTATGCGGAAAAAATATTTTATCTCAAAAAAAAGAAGAAAAATAAAAGTAAAAAGAGTTTTCATATCGCGGAAGGTGACCTCCTTGGTCGTTCCGTAGTGGGAAGTGCCTTCGGCCGAGGGCGGTGAGTTTTCATGCCGCGGAAGGTCAGCTCCTCAATCGTTCCGCAGTGGGAAGGGCCTTCCGCCTCGGGCTACCACCGGGCCGAAGGCCCTTTCTCGGCAAAACGGCCTTGGAGGGTGACCTTCCCTCTCCCCCAAAAAAAATGTTTACAATGTTTTTTACATGCACCTTTTAAGCATAGAAGTGCATAAAATTTTTTTATGATAAAAAGGATCATAAAATTAAGGAAGTAAAAAATGTTTTAATAATTTGGAAGGTCCGTTCCTTGGACCACCTTCGATTGAGAGTGGTAAGCCAGAGGCAAAGGGCCTGCAGCCTAAGGGCAACTTCCCCCTCCCCAAAAGGTGAAAAAGATTAAATGAAATTGCAATATAAATTATTAGTATGGTTGAGGCCAAGATTCCTGATGCGGCGTTTAAAAAGGTTAAAGGACCGTTAGGGGAGGGACATAGTAGCCGTTACATCCATGTGTCCATGCCTTATTGGCCATTGTTTTTGCAACCATTTTCAGATTTCCATTTGACGGGTTGAGGCTAGCCCCAAGTTGCAAGTTGTGATTATCATAGCTTATAGGCCTGCACTAGCTTCAAGGTAAGGTACGGATTATGAAAGACATGAAATTTGACGTGCATAAGTACCTTTTAAATTGAAGGGCTTTTAACTCCTAGCTTTCATACGAGTCTTACAGACTACGACATGAATGATTCGAGGGTACATTTTGTAATAAATTTTCAGCATTTTTTGACATAATCCCTGTGTGATCTTGTTGTATTCTGGAATCTGAGGATAAAATTAGACTGTTTTTTATTAAATTTGAATTTTTGAATCTGCCTTTTGAATAGTTGGGTAAGTTGGAAAATGATTTGCCTTTCTTTGAAAGGCAAGTAAGCCAGTGACATGCAGAAATTCCAAGGCTGGCACCTCAAGGCTCATTCTTTCCTTTAGCTTTGCCACACAAACTGGATTCCCAGTTGTTCCAATTCTTAGTGCATTGCCAATGTTGCCAAGTTCAGGCTTGTTCAGCTGTAACTGGCACACATTTTTTATTCGAATTTGCCAACAGGGAGATGTCCTCATAAAACTAGAGATCTAGCCAATGTTGTCGAGTTCAACTGTAACTGGCACACATATTTTATTCTAATTTGCCAACAGGGAGATGTCCTCATAAAACTAGAGATCTATTAGAGATCTATTATGTGCTAAAATAATTGCACCACAATCAAGTCTCTGAAATTGCAAACTGTATTCACAGAAAATAATGAGGTTTCCAATTTGAAATTGAATTCGACGTCTTCCGGCTTCTTGCTCTCTTGTTCTGTTGCTGTTTCACGGAATAAGTTCTCAGCTGTCATGAATGGACATGCAACGAGGACCCCACCTCTTTTATCAGCTCTAGCCTCTTAGAGCTAGTTAGCTTGCTAGGCCTTCAATAGTTTAGGTTCAAATTTCAAGATTGAATGGCAAAATCAGGATCAGCACCCAGCACCAACTTCCACACAAAAAGAGAAGAAATCCATAGCGCAGAACCAAAACCCATATGGGTATTTTGCCATCCAAAGATACTGTGTGTATATAGTGTCGGATCCATCACACACAAGGGCAGCCCAGAAAGCCCAAAACCCACAGGGGTATTTTGCCATTGAGAGGACACTATTGAAGTGTAAGCCTCCCGCACACACAAGGGCGAGCGCTTGTGACATGTGTAATGCCAACGCAGAAAGTTGGAACAGCCTGTTCCAAGCTCAGGAGTAATCTTTATTTAGTCTTTACTGTATGAATGATGAGAGAGAGAGAGAGAGATCGATATGGGGTAGGAATCCAAGATCAAGAAGTTTGATGAGGCCAGGAAACAGTTTGTAGGTAGGTAGGCAGGTGGGTGTATTAGTTTGTATTTTCTGAGATGTTGTATGCTGTTCTGCTTGCAAGCATTTGCTGGACATGATGCAGAGAATGGGGAGGGTGTTCTTATTAGCACTAGCGGTGATCATCGTAGTTGCTGCTGCTATGCAGGTAAGAGCTCAAGGTGATGGAGTGCTGGTGACACAGCCCAACCTGGACGCATTGCTTGCTCTCAAGCAAGCTCTGTATGATCCTCATGGAGTCCTTTCGAGTTGGAATGCTAGCTACAAGGAGGGAGCCTGCTCAGGCCTGTGGGTGGGAGTTAAATGTGCAGGAGGAGAGGTTGTGACATTGCAGCTGCCCGGGAGGGGGCTTGGAGGAACGATTGCACAGCAGATCGGAGAGCTCACAAATCTGCGCAAGCTGAATCTACACACCAATGCAATAGAAGGACAAATCCCTCAGTCTTTGGCCAGTCTACCCAATCTCAGAGCCCTATATTTGTTCGACAATCAGCTCTCCGGCGCCATACCCACGCTACTTGGAAGCTCTTCTCCACTCCAAGTAGTTGATCTCAGCAAAAATCAGCTGAATGGTACCATTCCGCCATCGCTCCCGTCTTCTTACCTCTTTCTGCTGGATTTGAGCTTCAATAATCTGACGGGGGCTCTTCCTAGCAGTGCATCTATGCAATTGCGGTACCTCATCTTGGGAAACAATTTCCTCACAGGAAGCATTCCTGCTTCGATTGCAGAGTCGACCAATCTGATTGTTATTAGATTAGAACAGAACAGACTGGGGGGTACGATCCCCTCGCAGTTAGGGAGCCTTTTCAGTCTACAGACGCTGGATTTATCCAACAATGATCTCAATGGGAGCATCCCTTACGCGCTTGGCAGCTTAGCCAGCCTCATCATACTGAAACTAGCACACAACAATTTTTCGGGCTCTCTTCCCACCACTTTCAAGCAGATGCGAAAACTGGAGTACTTTGATGTAGCTAGTAATCGCCTTAGTGGAGGCATCCCACCAGAAATAGCAGAAATGGTTTCCCTCTCATCTTTAGATTTGTCTCAGAATGCTTTCAATGGCAGCATTCCTGTCGATTTAGCGCAGCTCAATCTGACAGCATTCAATGTCTCCTACAATGATCTGTCTGGAGTCATACCGTCCTTCAGCCATGCCTTCAATGCCACCTCCTTCCTTGGCAATGACGATCTCTGTGGCTTCGATGCTGCCCATTCTTGTTTCTTTTCCTCCTCCCCATGGCCCTCTACACCCGTTCCTCATCCTGGCAGCACTCTGGCTTTCCATCCCCCTGCAGAGCATCGATCACGCGGGATGCATACAGTCAGATTGATCCTGATTGTTTTATGCAGCTGCTTGGCCTCGATTGCTCTTGTTGGCACTGTCCTTTTCCTGCTTTGCTACCGCACAAGTTGCTCAGAGAAAGCCTCCATCGCTGGAACGATGGATGTACCAGAGGATGGCACTGAAACTGCTGCATCAGGAGGAACGCTGGTGCATTTCGACGGGCCAGTGGCCTTTACAGCAGACGATCTGCTGTGTGCAACCGCTGAGGTGATGGGTAAGAGCAGCTATGGCACGGCCTACAAGACAACTATGGAGAATGGATACGTGGTGGTGGTGAAGAGGCTGCGTGAAGGCATGATCAAAAGTCAGGCAGAATTCGAGGCGGAGGTTAATTGCCTGGGTAGAATCAGGCATCCCAATCTGGTGGCTCTGCGAGCATATTACTGGGGTCCTAAGGATGAGAAGCTGCTGGTGTTTGATTTTATCTCTGGTGCAAGCCTAGCAGCTTATCTTCACGGTATGCATCTTCCATCCACAGAGGAAGCATAATGCCACTCTTGATTTTTATTCTTTCTGCCATAAAAGAATACCAGTATTCTGCACAGGGCTTTGATTTCGTTATGCTTGCAATAATAAATATCATAGCTTTCTTCGTTATTCTTGCTTTTGTGAAATGGACCGACGTATTTGATCTTGTTATGCTTACTGTTGTGAAATGAAGTAAAATTAAATAGTTTATTAATGCCAACCGGAGTCCTCTCAGAATCTATTCAACCTATTCATCGCAACAATTTATAGCTAGAAAATAGTAATACAATATGTGCTTGGAAACAAGTCCATTCCCAAATCTTCTAGAATCTTTCTCTAACACGCTAAAATCTCTTCGAGAAAGGATCCAATAAGCACAGACTTTTGATTCTTTGATGCTTGCAACAATGAAGATCGTTACTTGTCTGCAGAGATATTTAGTTTTATTAGTCTTGCTGCTGACGTATTTGATCTTGTTATGCTTACTGTTGTGAAATGAAATAAAACGAAATGCTTTATCACTGTCAGGATCTATCAGGATCTAATCAATCTCCGCAACAGCTTATAGCTAGAAAATAGCAGCAGCACGCTGTACATTATGTACGTTGAATCAAGTTTATTCCCAAATATTCTAGAATCTTGTTCTTACATGCTATAATTTATTTGACAAAGTATCCATCCAATCAGTAGCAGGTTCTCATATAAATTAGATAGGTTTGTTTGTTCGAAGTGATGCATGTGATAGTTTTATCTGATGTCGTTGTATCCGTGGAATGACAGCTGAAGGGAAAGAGATGGAGCTCACCTGGAATGCAAGAATGAACATTGCTGCAGGGGTAGCTCGCGGATTGTATCACCTCCACAAACAGGCCGGCATAGATCATGGCAACCTGTCTTCCAGTAATGTGCTGTTGGACTCTGATCTGAACGCCGGAGTTGCAGATTTTGGGTTAGCAAGCCTTATGACAGCAGCTGCAACCTCCAATGCCAATGCCACTGCTGCAGCGCTGGGCTACAGAGCCCCAGAGCTTGCCAGGCCTCAAAGAAAACCAACCTCCAAATCAGATATTTACAGCTTTGGCATCCTTCTTCTGGAGCTTCTTACAGGAAAGCTACCTAGTGATCCCATCCCCATGCCTGGTGGGGCTGTGGATCTTCCTCACTGGGTGACATGCGTTGTGAAGGAGGAATGGACGTCGGAGGTGTTTGATGTGGAACTCATGAAAGGAGATGCTGCTCCTTCAGAGGAAGAGCTTGTAGAGGTTTTGCAGCTGGCTCTCTGTTGTGTCGCTTCTGTGCCCAGCTCCCGACCAGAGATGACGGAGCTCCTGCATCGCCTTGAAGACATAACATCTGCTTTGCAACATCAAAGTTCTTGAGATCCAAATTTTCCTTCAGCAATTATATTGCATCATAACAGAGCATTAGCCAATTGAGCCTTTCTCAATCTTTGCAGCTGATCCTTTGGGTCGCATTCTTTTGCCTGCTACTTTCCACTGATCCTCCATGAACCACCTAAACACTGTTATTTTAGGAGATAAGTTGTGGCAAAATAGAAAATTGCTAGATGGTTAACAGCCAGTAGAAAACATCCTGTAATCTGTATCATCAATCTGTTACTGTAGATGCTTTCTGTTTCTTCTCAACTGACCATCCAATCTGAGGATAAGACTTTTTAGCAGTTCTTGGCTTTTGGTTAACACAACCAGGACAAAATTTTCACACAACAACCTTTTTGTAAAACTAGCAAATGGAGAGTGGCTGGAGCTATCACTTGTACATTTGAGCTGCTAATTTAAAACTTCAGCAAAGCAGGTGGAAATTGGCTAGAAAAGGAGATCCCTCAGCTTCTTTAGAGTGGCAAAGTGTTTCCTGCAGAAAGGCATGAATTGATTGCATTGTAAAGAAATGTTTTCTGTTTTGCTGCAAGCATTCAGAGCTGAGCTGAGCTGAGCTAACCCATCAGTTACATATAGTAGTTAGTAGCTTGGACTAGAAATTGTTTCGATGATAGAATAGGTTCAGTTGATTCTAGTTTTGACAGTCCTACTCCTGAGAGTATTTTAGATGCTGGCTATGTACAATGTACAATGGTTGAGAAACTCATTGTAAGTATATTGGAAGATATTTGTTCTACTCCTAATCATAGTTGCACTGCGTTTCTGAAATGCGTTCAGAAACGCGTTTCGGAAATATGGAATTATTTTTCAGAAACGTTTTTTTTTAATTTTAATTTTTTATTAAGAGCATAATTACTGTGTAATTTACCGACTGTTTTGGCTGCTGGATGGTCCAGTTCAGGTGCATTAATCCATGTTGGGTTCTGTCAAGGACTAAAATTCAAAACTAACCTCTCTCTAGCTTGTCTGTTACGATCACAGATGGTCCCAATAAGTGTGTTTTCGCTCAGGGAGTTGGAAGGCCAAGTCATGAAGAGGCCTTACCGTTGGGGGACCCTGCCGTGGGGAGGCGTTGCCCCCCAAACCCCCCATCGGGGGGCTACCACCCCCCGGACCCCCTGTTTCTCGGGGGGCTATCGCCCCTCGAACCCCCCGTTTCTCGGGGGGCTACCGCCCCCCACACCTCCTGAGCATTTATTGAAAACCAGAGCAATTAACAACCAAATAGCTATTGAAAATAAGATCTGTTTGTGACCCATCAACTGCACTTCTGAGAGGCAAAACGCTCGTTTGACCATTGATCCCCTAAAAAAATTTCAGCCATAAGCTATTTCTATTTTTTTTTTTCTTTTGCGATCCTGGGAGGAGAAACGCGTTTCTCAAAAACGCGGTTTCCGAAACGTCTCCTCCCAGAAACACGATTTTGTGCAACTATGCTCCTAATCATAAAAAATAGGTCTCATTGGTGGCAACTGTCTTATAACAGCGGAGGATTTAGTATATATGATATAACCCTAATTCAGGTTGCTTAGGTGATTCTCAATTTTATCATCTTTTTCAATTTGCTATATATATTAGTGAACCCTTAGCTCAATAGAATGTAATTAGTACTTGACTTCCATGAAGCAATGTAATTAATTTTAGACTTCCATTAAGCTCAGATTGCATCCTGTCCATGCATGATAGCAAACACCACATAATATTTGATTCAAAACGGAATTGGAATACTCTCACCCAGATTTAAGAATTAGTAGAGTGTAAGCTATCTTTATAATTGATTGAAGCAAGGTCTATATATATGAGAACCTAGTCAGATTTGGATGTCCATGCATGATAGCAAACACCACATAATATTTGATTCAAAACGGACTTGGAATACTCTCACCCAGATTTAAGAATTAGCACCACATAATATTTGATTCAAAATGGAATTGGAATACTCTAACCCAGATTTAAGAATTAGTAGAGTGTAGCTATATTTATAAGTGATTGAAGCAAGGTCTATATAGATGAGAACCTAGTCAGATTTGGATGTCCAATTGTGTGATTTGTGGATGACATCATTTATTTGTTGTTACAAAAATTTAGTATGACATGGATGTCGGGATATGAAAGATTTTACGGATGCTAGAATCTCACACATGTAAAATTTGCTTTGTGAGTTCCAATGAGATCACTCAACTTTTTTTTAGTTCTCTTAAGTTTTGTTTTGGTAGGAGATTGGCTTTTTCCACATCTCATTTTTTTGATCTCAACTCTTCTCATGTGTGATTTTTTTTATTTGTGTTGTGCAACTAAGATTTCTTTCTTTGTAAACTTTTTTAAATACTTTTTGTAATTACATAACAATTGTGTTTTAGTGAGTGATATCGTAAGAGACACGAGAGGAAAAAATCAAGGCTCGTGTCAAGCACACTCCTCATTGCATATGCACCCCTTGGATGGGCCCCTATTTTGGATGTGTAATGTAAGCTCTCCTTATATGAATTCTCCAATGTTACGATTGATCCACAAATGATCTGTTGACCTTCCTCCATGCTTGTCACCACCACTAGAACCACTTTCCTCATCAACCCCATGATGAGGGTGTGTGGATCTAGTGATCTCATCTCTCTAAGCTTGATGGGTTCTTTTGTACTGTTATCCATCATTGTTTATGCTTTTAGTTTTGTCACTTCTTCGGGTTGGTTGCAAACAAATTCAGCAAATTTACCTCGATCGGCAAATGCTTAATGTTATTTCATACATGACGTTGTAACTTCTTGTTTCTGCCTAGATGTCTATGCAACTCAATCATGATAGTGGACCATTAATTGATCATAGAGTCATCGATTTTTTTTTTCCAATAAAACAATAAAAAAAACTAACTTTGTTAGAATTCAACGACTAAGAAAAAAATCTCAAATTTTGACGAGTGTCGGAGTATGACAAATATTGGAAAGTGTAGCTACAATTTAACACTTGAATATGTAAAAATTCAACATTCTAATCCGTTAAATTTTGACTGTGATGTTGACTATCGACATGTCTTTATGCCAATAAGAGAAAATGGTCGGATTTTGACAATTTTCATATTTTCTCTTTTATATGGAATTTCATTGCATTTTCATGGAGCTTTGACACATGTCAAAAGCAAAAAATTTATTCTTTGTGATTTTTTTTGTCAAAATTTACATCAATATATAACTATTATGTTTTAGAGAATGATAGAGTCAAGAGTCCTTGTAATTGACATGATCTTATAATGATAAAAAATAATTCCATGAGATTCTTCCATGCCTGTTATCTCCAATTAGACATTTTCCAAAATCCACAGAAACCCAATAGATGCTGAAAAAATTGGAAGTTATCGAATTTTGATGAATTAAAAGAACAAATACAAAAAAAAGTAGACCATCACACATATAGACTCAACCTTACTAGAAACATACTGTGACAACATGTCCGTTCTTTGTCAGTATTTTGCTACAAACAACACATTTCACATTACTAGTGTTGTATTGTAAACAACAACTAGTGGCAACCTCTCCTTATGCATATTGGATACATGTTTAGAACTGTTGCACTATAAACAGTACACTCAACCATTGTTAAATGGAATGTTACATTGCATATGCATGCTCCACCTCTGTTACTATTGTGCTGCACACATCATACCTCCTCATGTTTACTAAGTGCTGCACTACAAAGAACATTTAGTGGCAAACTCTTTGTGCACATAGTAGGGTACAAGCTTAGTACAGGCTATCATTGTGCTATAACCAACTGACCTAGTGCTAGCAGTAATATGTACTAACCCAGCATGCGTCAACCTCACTGTGCTGCACGTCATATGCTTAACTCGTGTGATACTGTTTACTGAATACACTACTGTCAACCTCAACACATTTCAAACTGGATGCTTAGCATTCGCTAGTGTGGTATTGTGAGCAGCACCTTGTCTCAAATTGTCTTCACTTATGTAGGAGAAGTATGTCAGTCGATTGAAACATAGTGAACTAAAGAAGAGCACACTCTCTCCTTCGACCATACTGAAAGCTTGGAAAACTTCCATTGGCGGTATGGGGTGATCGCCACCAGGATTGAAAGTGGTCTTCCTCGGTCATTGTCGGAAGGGCAGTGTAGGCCCTTTCCCTTTTAGGAGTTTCTAACGATTCCAATCTCTCGCCATAAATAGCTCTAACATGTAAATAATCAGATAAACACTATCAAGCATTCACCATAAGCAATCACCATGAAGAGGAGGAAGAAGAACACACCATCACACTATCACACTGAATAATAAAGAGTACAATGAACCCTGAATATAGAGAGAGAAAACTAGTAGTTGACTATAGACTAGCCTACAACTACTTATAGCTGGTAACAACTGGCAACAATAAAGTACATAGTAAACAGTAGCAGGTCTATCATTGATTTTTAACACTCTCCCTCAATGATAAAATTACATTCTTCTATTCCTAATAGAGTACAGACTTTTCAAATTTACAACTACCTAATGACTTAGTAAAAATATCTGCCACTTGATCTTCAGATTTACAAAAAACAAGATCAATGGCTCCATCAAGTATTTTTTCTCAAACAAAGTGATAATGCATTTCGATGTGCTTAGTTCAAGCATCTAGAACTGGATTTTTGCCAAGGTGAATGCAACTTTGGTTGTCACAAGAGATACTAGTCGCATCCATCTATGGTTGACCTAAATCAACAAGTACTCTTTGTAACCATACACTTCATGTATAGCATTGTTGAGTGCACGATATTCAGCTTCCGTCGAAGATTAGCTACTGTAGGTTGTTTTTTGCTGCTCCATGAAATGGTAGTTGTACCATAATTGAATGTATGACCACTGGTAGATCTTTTGTCATCAATATTACCTACCCAATCGGCATCTGTGTAACCTACCAACATTGGCGCTTAAGGTTGATCATACTTCAAACCAAAATTCAATGTCCCTCAAATGTATCTGAGAATACGTTTAGCAGACTTCCAGTGTGCTTGACTAGGATCTTGCATAAATTGACTAACAACACCAACAACATAGACCAAACTACCCACCAGCTGCCTATACAAGTAAGCATCCACTTTCTCAGATTCAACATATGCAATCAGTGTTGTCCCTTATATTAGCCCAACATAGGAATTTATTGTGGCATGTGTTTTGTAAGCCCACAAGTAAGTTCAATTAGGAAAACCTTATGCTTAGCCTTTTACTATTTAAGTTTAACTATTACAAACAATCATTTGTAATGGTTTAACTTAGAAAGTCTAAGTTTAAGTTAATTCCTAAGTTCAAGTTAACTTTAATTCTAAGTTAGTGTAAGTGCACAAGTTAATTAGCTTTAAGTTTGGACCTAGTCCCATAAGCATGTTTAAGCTTAGGCCCACCACTCTTTCCATATATGGGAGTGGATTTGGGCCTCCAACAAAGCTATTGAATTAATAGAAACACTTTTGGTGTAATCTTGCCTTGCTTACTTGTGTTCACCATTGGTGATAGAATACCTTGTGGTAGGTGCTCGAGCCCCACTAGGCTTTCCCATTGGTTTATGTTTTATGGTGAATGTGCTTATGGGATTATTCTCCCTCTCACCTTGTCATCTATTCCCTCCGTGGAGTTATTTAGTGTTGTTTATTTCTTAAGTAGGAAATCACTAGTTGGGAGACCGCCATAATGAACTTAGTATGTCATTTCTAGTTTGTTACAACTTCAAATAGGGAGACCACCTTAGAAGAGAACCAATAGAAAACTATGATTTGAGTGGATCTTATCCGTACTCGCCCTACTCAATGCATTTTAGGATCATTCTAATTCTATTAGCATTTCGTTACTTCTATTGTTTATTTTTCCTTGCCTTTCCATTAGTTTTCTTGCTTCTTCTCTCATTCATCTCTTCCATTGAAACTGCCGTACTACCTCATTTCGAATAGGGGGAAGAACCAAGTGTCAAAGTACAGCAAAATCATGATCCAAGACATAATGGAATGGATCCAATTCCTACAATCTCACATTCTTGATCACTTGCAGTGAAGATAAACTTCTTAGAGTTATTGTAAGAAAGAAAGGTAGAAAAGTAGTCTTTCTGGTGAGTCATGTGGGAACTAGCCCCATTATCAATCCACCATGTGTTGTGATTAGACGTTTGTGTTAAGTAAGCCATCCAAGATAAGTTGCATTCATCCTCCTCCTCAAACACAAGGTTGCCACAGTTGTCCTTCTCTTGGGCATTCTTCTTCTTGTAACACTTGGATACAAAGTGTCCTTTCTTACCACAGAAAAAAACGCTTAAGCTTCTTCTTGTCCTTCTTACTCTTGCCTTTTGAACTTGAAGCTCTATCCTTGCTCTTGACCTCCACATCTTGGGTCTTCTTGGATGGAACCTTCTTCTTCTTGCCTTTCAAAGAAAAGTTAGCTTTCTCATCACCATCAATCAAAGAAAGAGAACCAATCCTATTCTTGATATGAAGCATCCTACTATCCTCAGAATCTAGCACACTATGAAGTTTTTCAATAGTAGGAAGTTGATCTTGAATAGCAAATGTTTGAACTAGATTAGAATACTCATTTCCTAATCCATTCAAGATGATTTGAACTAGCTCATTGTCTTGAATCTTGTCACTAATGGAAGATAACTCGATATTCAAAGATTTGATCCTAAGAACATAATCTTGGGCACTTTCATTACTTCCTTTCATGCTTTGAAGTACTTGATTTCTTAGCATGAGTATTCTTGAAGCACCCCACGAGCACATCATAGACAGTAAATTGGTTTCTAGCCCATGTAAGATTTTTACTAACTGTAAGCCGAAGTCAATGGAGAAAGAGATATTAGCAAGATTCTAACGAAATTAGTGATCAGAAGTTTTATGGAAACGTGACCCTAGAAAGCTAGTGAATCATTGCAGCCAAAAGTACTAGCACCCCATCCTTGCAACCGTATCTTTGAGAGCCTGAAAAACTCTCATTGGTTGGGGAGCATGGGGCAATAGAGAAGGCCATTAGGGTTGGAAATGGGAATCCTCTTTTGCTCACGTAGGGCCGAACCGCCATTAGAGGTGGGGCCCCTTGACCCTTTTAGGACGTTTTGGCTAGAACAATCCCCTGTCAAAATAGGCCCTAACATTGGTGCGTCTGCCGGGAGGAATTTGATAATGGGCTATTGTTGGAAGGGGGTGTTAAAAATTCACAATTCTAGCTTGACTAGTTTTGGTCATATGACTTGTAAATAGTTAGATGGTCATGATGTGGCTTGTCACACGTGCCAAATAGCATAGGATTCCATTCATAAGGATGTTCTCAAGTAGACCTAAGTGTTAGAAGCTTTGGAATGAGTCCAAATTATGCTTAGATACAAGGGAGAAAAAATAGGAGCTATTTTTGGTAATTTTTGCATTGTTGAGGGATCTCCAAGATTCCAACCCTAACTTGGTAGGGATGAAAGATCCACCAAAATTAGCATTAGGGATAGGTTTAGGGCTACTCATACCTGCCCAAAACCGTGATGGATCATGTATATATAGGTGATGATATCTCACCAAAATCAATCAAGCAATTTCATGTTTTTTTTCTCATAATGGTGCAATTGCTCTCTATGTTCATAATTGTTTGAGTACTTGTGATTACTAATGATTATAGGATTGAATTTAGGTCTGGTGTACAGTACTCAGACTATGGGAGGCCATACTTTCACACGTGTGAAGCCTTCTTCAAGGATTTGGGCCATTTAGTGAGGTTCAAGCATAGATTTTTGATGGATTTTGATGGTTCAACTTGTGCTAATCTTATGAAATCATAATCTATTGTTTCCCTCATCATTTCAAGTGTTTTAGGATCCTTATTTGCTGTAATTTTTACATGGTATCAGAGCCTAAAGGCTGAAATGAGCTAAATCCTTGGTTTTCATTCAATTTGATCACAATTTTTGATCTAAATCTTGTGTAGATTGGGTCTTAGCATCTAGTACTGATTCTAGAACTCAAAGTGAGTGAAATACATTGGAGATTGGTGTTGTGTGACTTCATTTGCAGGTGTTTAGGTGTCTAAAACCAGAGGCAAAGTTGAATTCAATTCACATTACCAAGATAGCAAGTTTTGCTTGCTCCAAGCATTGATTTCTAAGCGAGTTTTGGAGGTGATTTCATAGAGGAGGCTTTCTAGCATTCAAGGAGAGGGAAGATCAGAGTTTTGGGGACTCTTAAAGGCTGTTCTAAGGTGTAGTAGGCACCTCCTAAAGTGATTCAGGTTCAGTCCAACCATTGCTTGACTTATGCACCAAATTAGATCAATTTTGATCATTTTTTGCTTGTGATTGGATAGTAGATTGTGTTGCATCCTCATTAAGTTCCATTTCGATCTTTTACAAAAGATTTTGGAAGTATATTAGGTTGCTGAAATTCACTCTTGATCAGATCATTTGGAAGCTTTAATGTTCTTTATAGAAGAGGGGCAATTCTATTAGTATTGTCTACTTCAATCAAGCAAGTGCATTGTTTCTAGTATTCTATGATTTGATTTTGTTAGAGATCATTCTTAGATCTTTATAGGAAGTCTATTACTGATCTTTGCAGGTCCCTAAGAAGTGGGATAAGGTAGACCTTCAATCAAATCAATAGAAGTAACCTTCATTTGTGTCAAGTCCTTGATTAGGAGACTAGATGGCATCTATAAATGCATATCTTTTGGATACTAATGAAAGGCTCAACAAAACTAACTATTCCATATGGAAAGTTAGAATGGAATCCATCATGATCATGCAAGATCTGATGGAAATTGTAAATGGTAAGGAGGGTGAACCTATTCATCCTCAAGAAAAAGCCAAATACATCAAGAGGTGCAATGTTGCACTACATTGCATAAAAATGAATGTTGCAAATGAACTCTTAAGAGAGGTAGGAGATTGCACTTCAGCTCAAGATGCTTGGGAGACTTTGCAAAAGGCCTATGAATGCAAGAACAAAACTAGAATGTTAGCTTTGAAGAATCAAATCTATAGAAGCTATCAAAAGAAAGGAGAGAGTGCACATACTTTTGTCCTAAGAGTAAAGGAATTGAACAAAGAGCTAGCCTTTATAGGTGATCCTATCAAGGATGAAGAGCTTGTTCAACTCATATTGAATGGAATAAGCTTTGAATTTGACAATTTGGTTCAGGGATATGCAATTATGGATAAGCTACCCATACTTGAAGAACTCCAAGGCACACTCATAGCCGAGGAATCAAGAAGGAGCCAAATGCAAGAGAGGATGGATAGGCTTTCCATCCAAGGTGGAGCCAAAGGCAAAGGCAAGTCCAAAGACAAAGTATCAACATTCAAGAAGTCTACAAAGCTTGAAGATCAAGAAAGACCCTCAAAGGCATCTCCATCAACCACCAAAGTCAAGAAGGACAAATAAAAGGTGAAGTGCTACTATTGTAGCAAGATGGGACATTATGCCTCGGAATGCTTCAAGAGGAAGCAAGATCAAAGCCAAGCCAACATGAGCAAAGAGGAGGATGAGGAGAGTTCACATGAGGACTCTCTCATGATGTCCATATTTTCTTCAACAAGCTTCAAAGGAGAAGATCCTTGGTGGATTGACTCGGGTGCTAGTTCACACATGACTAGTAAAAGGGAGTTTTTCTCTTCTCTCTTATCTTATAATGGACCTATAAAGTCTATCTATACAGCAAATGATGAAGCTTGTAAGATTGAAGGAGTTGGTAGCATTCCCCTTTGCTTAGGATCTTCCAAAAAGATCAACATAGAAGGTGTTTTGTACATTCCTACAATAACAAAGAATCTACTAAGTGTTGGCCAAATGGTAGACAATGGTTTCAATGTTGACTTTGCTTCAAATGAATGTTTCATCAAGAAGAAGGGTAAGATAGTGGCTAAGGGCACTAGACTTGGCAAACTTTATAAGTTGGATGCATTTGTGGATACTAATGTTGTCATGTTGGCCGAGAAGAGCAAGATATCTACCTTTACTTTATGGCACAAAAGACTTGGACATGTCAACTCGGGTTCCATGGAGGCTATGATCAAGGAGGAGTATGCTTTAGGCCTACCAAGGTCTATTGGGAAGGAAGACAAGGTTTGTGAAGCTTGTGCCTTATCCAAGGCACATAAGAAGGTGTTTCCTAACTCCATCACAAAGTCATCTCATCCTCTTGAACTCATACACTCGGATGTGCACATTGCTAGCACCAAATCTAATGGAGGTTCATCCATGTTTTTAACCTTCATTGATGACTACTCAAGATATTGTTGGGTGTTCTTACTTTCCTTCAAGTATCAAGTATTTGATACTTTTGTAAAGTTCAAGTTGTTTGTGGAAAAGCATCATAATCATAGCATCAAGATTCTTAGAAGTGACAATGGTGGAGAATTCATCTCCAATGAGTTCAAGGCCTTTTGTGAGGAGGAAGGGATCAAGAAAGAGACTTCTTGTCCTTACACTCCTCAACAAAATGGAGTTGCTGAAAGAAGGAATAGAACATTATGTGAATGTTTTAAGGCTTTAAGATTAGATGCTTGTTTGCCCAAATCCTTTTGGGGTGAGTCTCTTGTATGTGCAAACTACTTGATGAATAGGGTGTCTTGCAAAGCAATTGAAGGCAAAACTCCTTATGAGATGTTGTATGGAAAGAAACCCAATCTTAATCACTTGAAAGTTTTTGGGTGTATATGTTATGTGCATGTGCCATTGGAAACAAGAACCAAGGAGGATCCATCTTCCACAAGAGGGATCATGCTTGGATATGCAAGCTCAAGCAAGGGCTACAAAGTCTATCTCCCATCCTTGAACAAATTTGTTGTTTCAAGGGATGTCATATTTGATGAACATCATATGCATATGCTTGAAGAAGGCTCAAGTGCTCCAACAATCAAGAAGAAGATGGCCGAGGAGCAAGATCTTGGTTTTGAGGAGGAGCTCATGGAGGAGCAAGCACCAAACCCACCTATCACAGCAAGGAGATCTTCAAGGGCAAAAGTGGAGCCATCAAGGCTCACATATCAAGGCAAAGGACAGCAAGTTGAGGGTATCTTATCCACTTCTTATGCTTTATCTAGTTTTGAAGAACCATCTAATGTTGAAGATGCATTGAACTCCAAAGAATGGTATAAAGCTATGTTGGATGAGTATGATGCCTTGATTGAGAATGAAACTTGGTTGCTTGTTGAGAGACCTCAAAGGAATGTAATAGGATGCAAGTGGGTCTTCAAGCTTAAGTTGAATGCAAATGGGAGTGTTAACAAACATAAAGCAAGATTAGTTGCAAAAGGTTATGCTCAAGAGAGAGGGATAGACTATGAGGAAACTTTTGCACCCATGGCCAAGATGGTCACAATAAGGCTAATCATTGCACTTGCATCACATTATGGATGGATTCTATGTCAAATGGATGTCTCTAATGCTTTCTTGAATGGGTTTTTGGAAGAGGATATCTATATGGAGCAGCCACAAGGGTTCATCAAGGACGGAATAAAGAACAAAGTATGCCATCTCCAAAGAAGCATCTATGGCTTGAAGCAAGCCTCGAGATCTTGGAATTCAAGACTACATTGCCATCTTATTTCACTTTCTTTTGTTCAAAGTGAATATGATCCCACTCTTTACATTAAGTCTGATGATGTTGGTATTGTACTTTTACTCATTTATATAGATGACATCATCATTAGTGGAAATAGTGTTGATGATATTGAAAAAATCAAGATAGATCTATCCTTAGAGTTCAAGATGGTAGATCTAGGGTGTCTTCACTTCATCTTAGGCATAGAAGTACTTAGAGGGTCTGATTTTATCTTTATAAGTCAAGTAAACTATGCTCAAAGTCTTTTGAAGAAGTTTAAGATGGAAGTATGCAAAAGTGTTGACACACCAATGGAGCAAGATGTAAAAGTGCCAAATGAAGATGATGAAAGATCCTTTATGGACATCACTTTGTTTAGGCAACTTATAGGTTCCTTAATGTGGATCACTATAACTAGACTAGATCTTAGCTTTAGTGTATGTAGGTTGAGCCAATCCATGCAAAAGACATTGAATATCCATTGGAAAAAGGCTAAGAGGATTCTAAGATACATCTCGGGTACATTGGATTTTGGGATTCTATATAGAGGAGATGTGATTAACCTTCATGCATTTAGTGATTCAGATTTTGCAGGGGACAAGAGGGATAGGAAATCAACAAGTGCCTATTCAACTTTCATAGGAGAAGGTGTGGTTTCATGGCTTTCAAAAAAGCAAGAAACTATATCTCTATCTTCAACCGAGGCCGAGTACAAAGCTTTGACAACCACTACAAAGGAGGTACTTTGGATCAAGAGATTATTGGTGGAACTAAAGATCATGGATTCAGAGGTGGCACCAATCATCTACAATGACAATATATCAGCCCAACACCTTGCATCTAACCCAATCTTCCATGCAAGATCTAAGCACATTGAGATATGCCATCACTTTGTGAGAGAAATGGTGCAAGCCAAGGAGATTGCTTTGGAGCATGTTCCAAGCAATGAATGTGTAGCTGATCTACTTACTAAACCACTTCAAAAGACACCTTTTATGAAGTTCAGATCATCACTTGGAGTGATTAGTAAAGCAATGATTGAACCAAGCTAGATAGTGAGGAGGAGTGTTAAAAATTCACAATTCTAGCTTGACTAGTTTTGGTCATATGACTTGTAAATAGTTAGATGATCATGATGTGGCTTGTCACACGTGCCAAATAGCATAGGATTCCATTCATAAGGATGTTCTCAAGTATACCTAAGTGTTAGAAGCTTTGGAATGAGTCCAAATTATGCTTAGATACAAGGGAGAAAAAATAGGAGCTATTTTTGGTAGTTTTTGCATTGTTGAGGGATCTCCAAGATTCCAACCCTAACTTGGTAGGGATGAAAGATCCACCAAAATTAGCATTAGGGATAGGTTTAGGGCTACTCATACCTGCCCAAAACCGTGATGGATCATGTATATATAGGTGACGATATCTCACCAAAATCAATCAAGCAATTTCATGTTTTTTCTCTCATAATGGTGCAATTGCTCTCTATGTTCATAATTGTTTGAGTACTTGTGATTACTAATGATTATAGGATTGAATGTAGGTCTGGTGTACAGTACTCAAACTGTGGGAGGCCATACTTTTACACGTGT
Organism: Diphasiastrum complanatum; assembly: GCA_029204225.1. NCBI lineage: Eukaryota > Viridiplantae > Streptophyta > Lycopodiopsida > Lycopodiales > Lycopodiaceae > Diphasiastrum > Diphasiastrum complanatum. The sequence goes on from MU831647.1 coordinate 22,950, forward strand.
GAAGCCTTCTTCAAGGATTTGGGCCATGTAGTGAGGTTCAAGCATAGATTTTTGATGGATTTTGATGGTTCAACTTGTGCTAATCTTATGAAATCATAATCTATTGTTTCCCTCATCATTTCAAGTGTTTTAGGATCCTTATTTGCTGTAATTTTTACAGGGGGTTATCTATACGTAGGGTTGTGAACTATATGGATTAGCCATTTGCAAGTTGCTTATGTTATTTGACCTGCCAGATGCTTGACATTGGTGCGTCTGTCGGGAATTGAAATATTTTCAGGAGATGTTGTTTGAAAGAGTAGTTATCCATATCACTGGTCCACAAAGAACTAGTTGTCATACTACCAATAGTCTGCAAGTTTCGTCGGTCCTATATTGCGTGTGTTGAAAACAATTCCACTATCTAAACCGTCAGCCACAAGCCAGCATGACCGTATGAGCGGCTAGTACCACACGTTGATCACAAGACGAAGTGGTTAGCATCACACAGTGATGTTTGTTGATCCCACACCTAGAACATACGTTATGAGTTCACAATCCAACCCTAGCTGCATGTGATCCGACTTCGCCAAGGCCATTCTACTTCCAACAGTTTGGAATACAGTTTAGACTAGAGACTGCATACAATTTTCATCAGCAGGGAGTTTAGGCTGTGATGCCAAGTACTACTAGAAATCTTTCATAGAGTGACGGGACAGGTCAGAGAATGGGGTCCTGTATGAAGCCTAGGGTGAAAGTGAAAACCAAAGCCCTGAGTTGAAAGTCATTACCCTACGACCCACCAACCCTAGAAACCCGTAGAGATGGCACCTTGTACAGAGAACCAAGAAAAACTGTACATAGGTATGGTTGGATTAGGATTGAGCAGAAAAACGACCAAGTAGAGTTAGTTAGGTCATATGTAGTATTAGTGGATGAAGAATGGATGACCTATGGGATAACGTGGAAAAATCACAAAACACATGTGCAACGACAGTTGATTGCTGTCCGTCTATTATGTAGAAATCATTAGTGTCACCCTAGACGAGACATCATAGGTATACCAAGGAAACCTAGGTCTAAGAGAGCACCGCACGGAGAGACTTTCAATCCCTAGAGAGAGCGTTTAGGGTTTAGAAGAAGCCATTGTGGGTTTCTTGTCCCACCAGTCTTAAATGATGAGTCTCACCCACCTATAATGGACTTGGATGATACGTTGGAACCTATAGAAGAACTACCAGAACTTGAGCCAACCGACGCTACAGAACCACCGTTAGTGAACGTAACACCTGCTGCTACAAAACCTGTTGCCAACAGAATGGCAAGACGTTTGACTAAACCAATCGTAGTACCCCCGGAGACAGGAGGACTACCCAAGTTTAGTGGATCCACTCCTGAGTTTCATGGAGCACCATATGAAAGTGTCGAAGAGCATATTGATGCTTTTTGGACCACCTGCTTTACCGGTGCCATCACAAACCCACGTCAGGAAATGATGTTTTTCGCCACCACTTTATCTGGAACGGCTAGGCACTGGTATCATAGTCTGCAGAGAGGCCCAATTCACACCATTGAGGAGTTCCATAGACTGTTTTTATTTGAGTATGCTCCCCATCGAACGGCTGATGGCCTACTGTTCACACTGACTTCCCTACAACAAGGAAGTAATGAAACCATCTGACAATATTGGTGTCGTGTGACAGAGTTGTCATGCCAAGTGGAACCCACTGTGTTACTACCACTCCTATTACTACTAATCTTCTTTCTACGAGGGCTCAAGAATGACATACAAATGACTGTACGTCAGAGTAACCCCCAGATGTTGTTTGAGGCAGTAGAGAAGGCAATCATGTTAGAAGACGCACAGATTGCGGTTGCCCATGCATCCCACCTATCGCAAGCAGTGAACAGCTTGAACCTAAGCCCAGAAACGTGGAGAGGAGGCCCAATCGCAGCTATAGGAGCACACCCCATACAGTATATTAAACCTCGACAAGGCAGGAACATGCAAACACAAGATGCACGAAGGCTCCAAGCACAGATGCCCGATAGAGGCTATGAGAGCACAGGCTCTAACGCAGAACTAGGCGATATGCAAGCCATGCTAAAGGGATACATGGACGTGATGAGTGAGAATATGCAGACCTTAGCAGCAGATGTAAATTTTCTCAAACGGCACCAAAATTTCTTGGGTTAGAGACACTCCATAGAAGTACCGAATTCCTTAGTGTGTAGACACTATAGAGGGAATCATTTAAATCGAAACTGTCCCAACCAAGTGTGTGGGTACTACAAGAGGCCTAGACACTCAGAGGATAGATGCTGGGTACGTAGAGATGCATTAAACACTGGGAATAGGATGCATGGGCCAGTGAACCATAGACCACAAGAGGACAAAAAAAGGCAGGGCCATCAAATCCACCTCAATACATACAACGAGGACCTAGGATTAGCCAGGTGGATAAAGGGAAGGCATGCATAGAAGATGACCGGCCACCCATGAACTTCACCGTTGTGGAGACGCTAGAGGAACCCACGAGTAGGAAAGATGTTTTAGTAGTGACCTGGAGTAACCTCCAGACGGAGCTACCTCCCAGAAAACCCAAGCCTACACCAAAATTACCACCGGAGGTAGATAACCGAGTGGTCATTAGGCTAGCCAGTATTCGAACCTACACCCATCTACGAGGATCCACTACCCAAAGAGCAAGGTGAGGTTAGTGTCTTGGAAGGGCGTAGACATCCCAGATTCCTAGGACTGAGAAAAGGGAAAACCGGCCTAGAAACTAAGAGAATCATGATCCGAATGTGTAGGTTTAGGAAGGATATAGACCTAAACTTGAAGAGAGAGAATATTGACCTAGGTCAAGCCCTAGAGGATCTAAAATTGGAAATAGGGCTCTGGCAACTAGTACAATTGTCACCCACTATTAAACGCACAGTCAAACGATTGATGAGACCACCCACGACCAGAATACTGGAGCCACCTACAATAGGGAAAGTAGATGCGGATGTGTTAGATCGCTACTGCCCTAAAGTAGACGTACTCATAGATGGCCTAGTCATTTCAGGGGCCATAGTTGATGCAGGGTCGGCAGTTAACATCATAAGTCTAGAACTTTCAGACGCCTTGGTTTTACTCTAGAACCCACTACCTTGACAGCCCTAAAGCTAGCCAACAACTCAGTGATCAAACCAGAGGGCGAGCTTAAGAATGTACCCATTACCATGGCTAACAAGACCATTCAAGTGGACTTTTACGTCATGAGGATGTACGCTGGGAACTGAGAGTACTCTATACTACTAGGACGGCCATGGCTCAGGCTTAGCAACTGCACAGTTGACATCCCCATAGGAGTATTGATTTTTGGAAGGGGTAGAGAGCATACCATAGTAGACGGCTATCCTGAGGTGCCTCAGTCAGAAAGAACACCCATACCTCCATCTGAATGGGAGGAAGTATCTAGTAGTGAGGATGATTATGAATTTAGTACGAGTGAAGACGAACCAGATTTTAGGTCAGTACTAGGGATACAAGAAATGACTCTCTCAGAAGGTAGTACAAGGTCATATCCCTTGAAACTGATCAGAACCAATAGGGTTGTACTCAGAAGAAAAGTTGTCAAGAGGTGATTGTCTTCTAGGACTACGAAGAGTAAGATTCAGATGCATGATCTTACAAAAGAAGAAAATGTGGGCAAAAGGCCAAAGGTTACAAGCATACAAAGTCATGAACAGAGGGATGAGTTAGATCTATGTAGTTATGGGCTAGTCAATCGTGGAATTTTGAACAGAAAGACTGAAGATTCACATATCAAAAAGCTTAAATGACCTCCTCAGAATAGACAAGACAAGACCAATGACAAAAGACCCCCATGCAACTCAATAGGAACACTCATCATCGAGGGGACTAGGGTGAGAGTACTGACGCTAACCCAGAGCGAGTTACGGACAGACCCACCTCAGAAAGAGTGGATGGAAGAGTGTGATCGGCAGGAGAGTCTTGGAAAGCCACTAAGTCTGAGAAGCTGATAGCATTCGCATCTGTTGTTAATCAACATGACCAAGCTGTACCTCTTGACAAGGATAGTGAAGGCAACTTAGACTATGCAGAAGTACATGACATAGTATGGACAGCCCCTATAGATTACTCCTCTGAAACTAGATCCATAGGCTGTTGTGTAACAAAGCAGAAAAACAACAAAAATCATGAACCCCCACCTAATGCATTTGATCAGGAATCATTTGATATCCAACGCTTACTCGAATATCAAAAAGTGACAGTAGACGACCATATGGTGGTAGACTTTGATAATTTTATCCAGGATAGTACTAGAACACCATATGATCCGTTCCTTTGGGACAAAGAACCACCCAACTACATCAGTAGTGAAGAACCCGAGCATGAAGAAAACGTGGTGTTAGCATATTTTCTTGAACCAAATGATGACCTAGATCGTTTGGCCACCTATTATATACACGAACGACCAAATATGCCAAAGAGAAATAGGACAAAAATCATTGAAGTGCAAGTTAGGTTTAAAGCGAATGATGAATACCCAGACAACAAGGTGGATGCTGGATAGATGTGGTAAGGTGACAACAATACACCCTTATCCCTGATTTCACAGGGGGCAGTCGAGGGGTGGTAAGTTTGACTTTACTTTGCCGATCTGATTTTGTTATATTTTTTTTAACTTTTGGTCAACATTCTATCTTGTTTTAAAATACCACTAGAAAAAAAAAATTTATTTTAGTATGGGATTCGTTATTACTACATGGGAGATTCATAGACATTGTAAATGGTGATCTACATATATCTCAGTTGACTTGACTCCATTCACTCACGATGCACTACATCATGTAGGCACAATGTGCTTGGTCATTTGATTGCAAGACCGTCCTCTCATGCATCCATACCCCTGCACTTTGCATATACTCTGAGCTGCATAGGGCATTACATATTTTCTCCTATGGGCATGAGTGTTTGATCAGAAGCATAAAAGGGAGGGCAAGAGAGGAAAAAGTGGGAACAGAAACAATGTAGTGGGGTGGGGAGTCAGGGGTGGGTAGTGACTCCATCGCCCAATAGATAAGGCATGATTGTCTGGACAGTTGGAGAATTTCTGGACGTGACAGATAAAGAAAAACCGAGAGTCTCCACATGATGGTTACATACAATGAGATAACAAGCTTGAAACGTCACTACTTCTTTGAGTAGTGAACCATTTGAGACAGTTGCTGAAGGATATTTATGCCTTGTACTAAAGTCAAATCAGATGGAAGGGATGATCTGCAACGGATGTCTACATTTGAATCAGTTTGTCCACCTACTGATATCATACAACCGAGAAGATTCTTCTTCATCTCCACTGACCGGAAACCATCTTTCATAAGGTCCCTACTAAAATAGAAAAAGAGAGAGAAAGAAAGACTGAGAGAAAAGTAAAAGAAAAAAGAGAAAAAAAAAAAAGACTTCAACTGTATGTATCAGATCTCGAACCAATTTGTGAGGATGAGTGACGCCTCGCACATCCATAAGAGGTGAGGACGATTTTCCTAATTGATTCCATAGACTAGCGGAAAACCAGTACTTCCTACCATCTTGTGTGTTGGATCTTAGGACAGTAAGTTGTCCTACATGGACTACTGTCAGAATATAGGGCTTGAGAGAAGAGTCAGTACAGAGAGGAGACTAGATGGTTATTCCCTGTTGAATCAGTCCTTGGAGAGTATAAAAAAAAGAATTGGTAATCACCGGTCTGGACCAGTTTCAGAGTTGGGGCATCAAAGCCTCATTGCGTATGCACTCACACACACATCAATGACACGGTGGTAGACACAATACTGATGACTTACATCCAAATCATCCCATCTCCAATCCTGAGATTTGCATTTGCATATCCCTCCATGCATGGGTCCGAAAATGGGCATTGTCTTACATTGATGGGAATGGGAGCATTTGTCATTTAGGTCACAGGTAGGTTTTTGCAGGTATGAAGACACCAAATTGTTCAAAGATGCTGTGGTTAGATCCAATCCGATTGCAGGTGGATCCTAAGGACTAAATCGATGGCCTTTGGGTAGGAAGTTGTTGAAGACATCCTACCAACTCACTGTGGTTAGCATCACCTAGCAAGGGTGCTGAGCCCACTATACTTGATTCACCGCCAGGAGCTGGTCTGCGAAACCAGAGACTCTAGGTTCGCCGTATGGGGACCATACTACCCAGTGGTAGTCGCCAATGTTAGCTGATATTTTTGCACGGAAAATCGGACTAATATTGAAGTTTAAGTTTGCAATAATTAAAAAAATTGACATGTAAAATATGGTTATTAGAGAAAATTGGCACAAATTTGCCTTAGAATTGGGTCCCAGCCCGCCCTAAAGTGGCTAGACACAGTTTAAAAGTAAGAAACTGACTTTCGAAAAAATCGTCAAAAATATTTTGTGGTCAAGTTTTGTAAGACCGAGTCAAAAGTGCCGGTCCACCTAGAATTGGGTTCCAGCCCATCCTAAATGAGACTAGAGCAAATTTTGTGGCCTTAGAAATGGCCGGTAAATATTTTACGGCTTTTCAAAAAAATGGCCAGTTGTAAAAAAATAGCCGGTATGACCGTGCTAAAATCTCACCATGTACTGAGTCCATTTTTACTAATATATGATCACTCAGTGTATTTTTCAGGGAAACCGTGTTGTCGTGGGAGCTCTAGTCATGAATGCCGAAAAAGTCAACCATAGAAGAAAAAACCGAGAAAGAAAAGTTTCGGGTAAAAACGGGACCGAGAAATATGGATTCAGTGTCAAGGAGTCACAAAAACCTTAACGGCAAAGTTTGGGCAATTTACGGACAATTAACGAAATGTGTGGGCCAAGTGGTTACCCAACAAGCCAAAAACCCAGACAAATGAGCAGTAGGCGCATGACCCTTGAAAAATCGAAGAAAGGCCGAAAAAACAGGTACCCAAAGAAAAACGAAGGCCGCCTACTAAAAATAGGGGTTGAAAAAGGGCCTCACCCAAAATTTGGATATTAAATGCCAAAACACCTTGGAGGCTATAAAAGTTGGGAGGTACACCCACTAGCCATTGACATTTTGGGCTTCTAGGGTGTACAAAAGGAGAAACTTGAATGGCTTCCCTAGCCTTTGACAAAAATGGCATCTTGGCTAGTTTTGGAAGAGAGCCTTGAATGCACCACTCCCCCACTCTCTTATGGAGGCCACTAGGTGTACTATCAAATGGGTTGAGGACAAATGGCAAAGAGGGCTTGAAGGACATGAAGAATGGCAAGATGGCATTTTGAAGCGAGACATTTGGGATTTACTATAAAAGGAGGCCACTCTTTGTGTTAAGAATAGTTGGATAATAGTTGGCTAATAATGTGATAGTGAGTTGATGGTGATAGTTGGAGTTGATGAGTGTGATGTGGGTTCATTGAGAGTGTCATTATATTGAGAGTTAGTTAGAAGTCATTTGAGTTGGAAGTCATGTTGGTTGAGAGTCTTTTGGAGTGTGAGTTTGTTTGTTTGAGAGAGCTTGTAATTTAGTTCCATTTTGTGTTTAATGTTGCTCAAGGTTAGTATTACTTTGATGTTAGTTGCTTTGTGTAGTGCTTGAAGTTGGATGTTTGCAATGTGCATTAGTGATGTTGGAAGTGATGCCAATTTTGAGAGGGGTGGTGTAGTTGGAAGAGTGCATTGTTGAGTTCCATTGGTGGTGAGTAGGGTGTTTCTTACCATGCTTGTTTAGGGGTTGTGGTGGATTGAAAGGATTTTGATAGTAATGTTGCTTTGGAGGTATTGTTTGAAGTTGGAGTGATTGGTTGTATTATTTGTCTGTGCTATGGTAAGGAGGAAGTCTTTTAATTAGTGGTTTGATTAGGGTATTATAGGGTTTTTGAGTGATTGAACGTTTGCATTTGGGAGTGGGTTAAATGCGGATTGGATGTAGTTGCTTGAGTTTACAAATTGATACATGAAAGAGGCATGGTCGCACTTATGAGTCAATGTTTTGGTGGGGGATGAATGGAGGTTAGTTTTGGAGTTGTTAGCTACTTACTTGCAAATTGATGGAGATTGTGCCAAAATTTGCGAAGTAGGAGGTTGACAGTGGAATCGTCGTTTGAATGTCTTGTTGGGGAGTGATTCTAATCATGTTGGAAGGAGCGAAGGATGTTTTGAAATACCATTTGTGCAAGTAAAAATCAGAGGTGGAACACCATCAACGGTTTGCCAACGACTTGCAGACACACTCGAATTTCGCAATCACTTACCCTACGCCCTACATGTTGTACATTTGGAGATTATTTGATTTTTGTATCCTAACTTGAGCTGTGTGAGGCCTACATGCAACTCATTGGTCTGGTCTTGCCTCCATCAAGTGTCTCTGGAGTGCCTACAACCTTGCTGCGTGGTATGTGCCCTGACCCTGCCTGTGGCAGTTCTTTTCCGTGGTTCCTCCTCATTGGTCCTTCAGTTTCACGTTGCCTCCTCCCTTTGGGTGCTCGTTGAATGCCTCCTACATGCCCTCGCTACCTCATCGCTGCCCTGCTTGCCCTGCGATCTGCCCATCTACCCTGCGATCTGTCTCACCTACTTCTGCTCTCTGGGTGCTCGTTGAATGCCTCCTACATGCCCTCGCTACCTCATCGTTGCCCTGCTTGACCTCTGTTCTACCATGCTGGCCCTGCGATCTACCCGCTACCTCTGCCTACTGTCTGATGCAACCTATTGTGGCCCTGTCTGCGGCCTTACACTACCTGCTACCTGCGGCCACCTGTGGGCTGTCTACATGTGGCCACTCTGCTTGCTGCCCGTGGACTGCCAACTGGGACCTATCCTACCTATTTGTGGCTTTTCATCTCTATCTACAGAAGAAAAGGAAGCTCACAGACCTGTAACCTGCCTGCTGCTTGTGCCCTGGCTTTTCATTTGGAGCAAAATCAGACCTGTTGTAATCTCTGATCGCTACCCACTGCCAAAAATCAGATCTACCGTGGTTTGTTCTTCATCGACCGATTGTGACAAAGCAAGTGCCAAACAGCAAACGGAAGGCGACATGGGAAAAATGCGGCATTCATGACTAGTTGGACTCTCTGACAAACCGGTTACCTCACACGTATCTGAGGTAATTTGCATTCAATACCATTGTCTAAAATACAGTTTGCGAATGTCGTTTTACATACCGTACTGTGTTCCATGTGTAGTGAATCAAAATTTTCATTTTGCAATTGTGGCTTTTTTGGTTGTACTAAATGATTCATCTTTATACGCCATTAGGAAATCGCATCCATACTATGTATGAAACCATCAAAGTTATACATGGAGTAGTTTTACCATTTACGGGATTTTTACAAGTATTCTAGGGATGCAAGTTTTTTAAGGGACATCGTTTTGAAGAATGAGGTAATACTAATTTAAGTTCCGATATGCATTAATCAAAACTTGCACTTTGCGGTTGTGTTTGTTTAACCGAGTGAATAATGGAAAGTTTTGTAGTGAATCGTGTTTTTTAGAACTTAGGTTGGAATTATAGTCGTGCATGACAAATGTTGTGTCGGTAATTAGAGCAATGAGGGTTTCTCATTTCCGACTTAGAAAACGAAGCTAAGGATAATTAGCTAGGATTATTGGCGTCGTATTGCACTGATTATTGTGATGTGATCTATGAAAAAGTAAAGAAATGTGCTTTTGCTCTATGATAAACCTGTTAGTTGAATGACAATAAAACCGTCAAGTTGTGAAGTATTTTTTCCATTTTTGTCAATTGTGAAACATATCAATTGGACTCGACCTCTGTGAAACACCAGAGCGGGCCGTCCACCATCTGCGGTTGAAATACACCGCCTTGGTTAAGCGTCACACTAGTCACACCCGCCATCGGTACTGTCTAGCGAAATTCCTAGACCCGACGGTTGGTGAAAATACCACCGCTTATCAAACAAAGCGGTGCGTATAACTTGCACCCCACGAGCACATCATAGACAGTAAATCGGTTTTTAGCCCATGTAAGATTTTTACTAACGGTAAGCCGAATTCAATGGGGAAAGAGATATTAGCAAGATTCTAACGTGAATTAGTGATCAGAAATTTTACGGAACCGTGACCCTAGAAAGCTAGTGAATCATTGCAGCCAAAAGTACTAGCACCCCCTCCTGGCAACCGTATCTCTGAGAGCCTGGAAAACTCTCATCGGTTGGGGAGCACGAGGCAATAGAGAAGGCCATCAGGGTTGGAAATGGCAAATCCTCTATTGCTCACGTAGGGTCGAACCGCCATTAGAGGTGGGGCCCCTTGACTCTTTTAGGACGTTTTGGCTGGAACAACCCCCTGTCAAAATAGGCCCTAACAGGGCTACTCTACACCGTGATGTGGCAACCTTTGTGAAACACTGTGATGTTTGCCAAAGAGCCACAAAATCGAGAAAATCTGGGTTTATGCCTTTAAAGCCTATCATAGCAAAAAATCCTTTCGAAATATGGGGCCATTCACCCAGCCGCTAGAGGAAGTCAAGCCCAATATATTATAGTGGCGACAGATTATTTTAGAAAGTGGGTAGAAGCAAAGGCCGTTAGAGTAGCCAATGCAGCCAGCACAGCTAAGTTTCTCTATGAGAACATCATCACGCACTTCGGATGCCCTTTAGAACTTGTGAGTGATCGCAGAACTCACTTCCTGAATGAAACAGTACGAGTACTCCTAGCTGAATTCCTTGTGGTTCATCGCAAGAGTAAGCTTTATTATCCCCTAGATGTAATGGACATGCCGAATCTTCCAACAAGATTTTGTGCAATATTATCACAAAGACCATGGAAGCCAGTAGATCCGATTGGGAACATAAACTCCAAGCAGCCTTATGGGCATTTCGAACAACCTATAAGCTTGCCACTGGCCATACCCCATTTCAACTTGTCTATGGACTCCAGGCTATAATGTCTGCTGAGTTCATTGTCCCTAGCCTAAGAGTCGCCGTGACGGAATGATTAGACACAAGTAAGTCTACTCAACGTCGATTAGGCTTACTGATGAATTTATGCGAAACCCGAGCCATTGCCTTGCATGCATTGCACACCGAAAAGAAATGCCGCAAAGCCTGGCATGACATGTCCTAAAACAAAAGGACTTACACAAAGGTGACCTGGCATTGATGTATCAGATCAAGGTCACGAAAGACAAATTGAAATTTTTTGGCCTCGGACCCTATCAAGTAATGAAAATATTCAAGAATGGCGCAGTTCAACTGGCCACACTGGAGGGTGACCTTTTACCCACCTTGGTAAATGGTACTCGGCTAAGGCGCTAATACCACTTACCTCCCACTGTATAAACTTCATCATCATTTTTTGTATGATTATTTTTGCCTTTCTTTGCATTTTTCCAGCTGTTTATGAACGGTTCTTCTATTTGTCTGTCTTTTTGTGATACAATGTATAGGGAGTGGTGTTATGTGTAGAGAGTAGAGTATCTCTAGGGACGGAAAACAATCTACATGGTTCATGGAGTTAGTACAGGTTACAGATAAGGACGTTGAAGACCACCAAATATAATACTATGCAACAAAGTGAATCAACAAGGCTAAAAAAAAAAAGTGCTATATTCATCAAAAAACTTTGAACTCAGTGCCAGTGAAGGAAATACCATTTGCCAATGATCTGAACAGTTCCAAACCCTTCACTATTCAGCCAAGTAGAACAGCACAAGTCACTAGCGGAGACAAAAACCTCAATATCTCTCCCAATTTTCACTGTCTTGGTTCTCCCATTGGACCATGGCTAGAACACATCTTGATAAGTCTAAATTGGGTCAGGGGATTCATGAACTCTAAATCCCAGCCTTGTAGGCCAAAAATAGTAAAAATCACTTAAACCCACCTACAGGCTTGTCTTTTTTAGTCGAAGATCAGCCTAAAGATACCGTGGTAGCAGATACCGCCAAAGAAGCTCCAGACACTCAAGGGAAAGAAATTATCATTCTTGATCGAGGAGAAGGGTCGCCCACACATACCTATATGGGATATCCTAATGGAGCCGACCCCCCCCCCCCCCCGATGTGTACGATAAAGATCTGCCTCAGAATGTAGAAGCTCAAGCAGCCCCATCTAGAGACATCCACATGATCCCAGATTTTGGCAAGCCACCAAAGGAGGTTGATGTCCCAACAACTAGTGCACTTTCTCATGCGCACGGTCTACTCAAGGATCTCAACTGGTTGTTGCAAGATTGACTCCACCACCATCGCCGAGCGGAGTCAGCGATGAAAGCTAAACAGGACCTTGAGCTCCACAACCAACAATTGCAACAAGAAGCGGATCACGCAAAGAAGCATATGGCCACGATACAACACAAAATGGATGCAATGCGTTCTAGCATCCAATCTTACCAACAGTTGGCCTCAACATTGCAACAGGCACAGAAACACCATGATGCCCAACTCCAGGCAGAAAAGCATCGAACCTCATGCCAAATCAATATAACTCTTGGAAAAGAAGCGGTCATCACACCTGGAAAAAAATGTGTGACGACCAAAAACAAATGATTGATTTCTACCTTTCAGTTCCACCTCAACCAAATTCCTCTCCGGTCCCCGCAAAAAAATACAATGAGCTCTTGGGCAAACTTTAGACCTGTCATAAGACGTTGCAAAATTTTGAAGCTCAAAAGTCTGAATATACCCAACCGTTCATTGAGGTAATTACTGGGTTGGCGAAACAGAACGTAGAGCTAAAAAAATAGCTTGATGCTTTGCTTCCGACCAGAGAACCTCCTACCACACCTCAAAGCACCCCACCAGCCAGCACACAAGCCTCCAACTTGACCAATGTTGAATTTGATGCGTCCTTTTCCATTGACGACATTCTCGAGGGAGACCCATCTGTGGCTGCTGCCACACCGGACCTTCTGTCCCCTGGTGATTCACGCACAACAAGGCCAAGCCATGGCATAGCCCCACCTAGAGCTAGCAGACCTATCTTTAAGAAACCACAGTCGCTTGAAGAATCCATCCAAGAGTACGAGGCCACTTATCCAGAAGACGAGATGCGAGGGAGACATGTGTTGCCATGCTCCGCAGCTGAAATCAAAGGCAAAGAAAAAACATATCATCGAGCAGCTGGCACCGCAATCCATATGGCGCAACGTCCTCTTCAAGGATGACAAAAAGATCCTAGATGAATATTTTCGGGTTCCCTATCTGCGTGTAAATCCCCGCTATCTACCCATCCCCAAATGAGCAACGTGGCCCGGAAAAAAGGAGGATGCCAATGCACCACCAAACTGGCCCATCATTCCAAACTCCAAGACTTGGAAGAACCAAGCAAATTTCCAGTACGCCTTGGAGCAGTTTCATCACAGGAACCACCAATCAGTTGATTCCACGATGCGACAAGCGGCGCTCAACTGCAAGGAGCTTGCTTTTCTTAGTACTCTCGAATTCCATTGGGATCGCTCCTTGGGTCCCTTGTTTTTTGATCCCAACACCCCTTTTCCTAGTCTCAAATGTAAGGACCAGTTAACCATGGCACACATTTATTACCGAGCAGCAATGACGGCATCCCAACATGCAGCACGAGTGGAAGTATAAAGTCCTCACAACAGGATTCTAGTCCAAGCATACCATACAAAGTAACAACACATGGGAACTGGTGGAGGTTAAACCAATCCAACCAAACCTAGATCGTACGGATCTAGCCCCCAAGCTATGGATCAATCAGAGTCATGGAAAAAGGAGTCACACCAGCAGCATGTAGCTACCAATCACAAAATCAAGCATAGTACACTAGTGAGAGCCCAACAGGTATACACTCCAAGGCCCATGCACCACTAGTAGTGCACTGTGACACCTCACTGGACACCTCTGCAGCCTATCTAGGCCATGTCATCCAGTTCCCTAATGACTCGCTGATAGACCCATACCAACTCCACCACCATGTGTTTAGGCCTACAACCATTAATTATGACCATGTACACATAAGGGTCCCAATTCCCTTATAGTCACAATTAACTTATGGGCTGTTGGTCTACCGGTCCCTAGCGTGGACATGCTACCCGAGACCAGTCATGGGCATGACATTCTTCCCCCCTTATTCAAGTTCTGTCCTCAAAACTTAAAATTGAAAAAGTTCCTCCTTAAGCTTCCTTCATGTTTCCAGGAATCGTCATCATCCGTACATCCCCTCCATCGAACCTGATGCTCGGTCTATACGATTTCTCAATCGTTTAGTTCTTGTATCCAAGATCTTTTCGGGTTCAAGACGAGATACACCCGACGATTCATCCAACAGGTCTAGCTGATCTCCAGATCCAAGATGCTCTCCTTCACATAGACTTTTTTTGAGACGACTTACATGAAATACGTGATGCACTTGCGATCCATCCGGGACTTCCAATTGGTAAGCTAAGAATCTGATCTTTTTCAACATCTTAAATGGTCCTCTATATCTAAGGGACAACTTACAATGCTTGCCGGTACGCATTACACTTGAATCCTTTGGGATTCTCAAATATACCCGGTCTCCCACTTGGAAGTCTCTCGGTGATCTTTTCAGATTTGCATAATGTCTGTCCCTATCATGGGCACTCTGGACATTTTCACATGCAATCCATAGCATTTCCTGCATATCGTGTAGGAAATCCAATACTTTTTGAAACTTGATCGTTTGATTCTCAACCGCGATGGGTGACCTAGGCTCAAAACCATACATAAGCATAAATGGGCTATAACCGGTAGCCGAATGCTTACTACTATTATAGGCAAACTCGATCAATGGAAGATACTTCTCCCAAACAGATTGCCGTCTGGAAACATATGCTCGAAACATTTGTTCCATCGTCTGATTTGTTCTTTCCGTCTGTCCATCCGTCTCGGGATGATCAGAAGGCCCCAAGCTCAGTGTCATCTCTAGTTTAGCAAACACGACCGACCAAAAGTGATCGGTGGACTTCAGATCGCGATCGCTCACAATATCACTTGGTTATCCATAAAGCCTAAACAGACACTCTAAAAAGATTTGAGCTAAATCAGAAGCCTTCGCAGTGGTCTTTACCGGAATAAACGCAACCAATTTGGTAAGACGGTCGACCACAATCCAAATTGCATCATGCAGTTTATTCGTCCACGGTAACTCAACCACGAAATCCATGGAAATACTATCCCATCTTTTATCAGGGATATCCAGTGGATGCAACAAACCGCCAGCCTTATGGCGTTCAGCTTTATTTAACTGGCATTGGTCACACTTGACCACATAAGATTCTACAAAGGGCTTGAGTTTTGGCCAATAAAAATCCCTTCGTACCAAATCCAATGTATGATGTATGCCGGGATGTCCTGGGCATGGTGAGTCATGACATTCATAAAGAATTTTATTCTTAACAACATCCACATCAGGCACACAAACCTTTCCTTTCCTGAACAATAGTCCATTACGGATAGAAAAGTCACCAGTACCCTTTATATCCTTCCCCCCAGACTGATCACCATGATCATCAGTCCCGCTTGATGAAACTGGTAGAACCCTATTCTAGATTGGTCCAAAATGTGGGTCTTTCTCATAAAGACTTCTCAGGGAGAGCTAAATGTCTGTACTGATCTCAGTGAAGGAAAGTTCATTCACTTCACCAATTTGACTAAGTGCATCAGCCACCTGATTAGATGAGTCTTTGATATACTGCACTTCAAAGTCAAATTCTTGCATGAGTTCTGCCCATCCGGCCCTTAAGACCTCACAAATCATTTCGATTACAAAAATACTTTAAAGGTTGATGATCCGTATTAACCACGAACTTATTACCGTATAAATAATGCCTCCATGATTTCAAAGAATGGATCACAACAAAAAGCTCTTTTTTCTGAGTGTTGTACCTAACCTGCGCATCGGTTAGTTTCTTACTTTCAAAGGCAACGGGCTGACCCTCCTGTAAGAGAACAGCTCCAATAGTTGTATCACTCACGTCAGTGTTAATGACAAACGACAAATCTGGATCTGCTATCCTCAAAACTGGAGCTGAGGCAATTAGAAACTTGAGTTTCCAAAAACTCTCATCTAATTTCTCATTCCATCTGATAGGAGGACTTGGCCTACCTTTGCGGCTTTTCACTCCTTCCAACATATTGTTGAGAGACGCAACAATCTTTGAGTACTCCTCTGCAAATACATAAAAACACAGATTCCATTTAAGCGCTGCCAACTATGCTTTGTCTTTTACCACCAGTTTTCTCTTATTCTTCTTCTTCTTTAAATGTTGGTACGCTTCTGCTTCTAGCTCATCAAAAAATTGTTTTTTACGCTTGTTGGATTTTTCTTGTTTGGGTTTCAGGGCCATTTGGCCATGCACGCTTTTTTGTGATGCAACAACTATACTATCATAGGCTTTCGCCACACAGATAGCATCCTCTAGTGAGTTAAGGATATTTTGTTTGCATTCATTTTGATAGTCAGCTGACAGTCTGGCAATAAATTGCCACTGTGCTAACTTACGATCAAATAGCGACACCTTGGCCAAAGAGTCCAAGAACTTTTGGATATAACCGTCCAGTTCTCGGCTGCCCATTTTATAGTTAATAAACCGAATATATAGCTCGGAATCGTCTATCGTGACAAAAGCTTTCTGAAATTCCATTAGGAATCCAGCCCAAGTCACCGGTTTCGTGGAAAGTTCCCTCCACCAAGAAGAGGCTTTACCTTCTAGAAACAATAGAACCGATGATATTTATTTATCTTCTGGGACGTTGTGCAAGCTAAAATAGTTTGTCCAACTATTTGTCCAGTCTTCAACAACTTCCGGACGTTTAAACTTTCTATCACCAAAAAATATTTTTGGTCGGTAGCCCAAGTTGTTAGAGTTAATAACTTGCAGTTGATTAGAAAGATTTTGCATTTGTTTATTCCATTTTTTATTGCTCTGATGAAGTTCTAAAACTGCCTTGCCTAAAGTTTCCAACAGTTTTTCTAAGTCTAGGGTGTCATCACTGCCGGGTGAGGCCGGCTGAATTTCCGTATTTTTCCCATCAATTCCTGGTGATGCCGGGTGAATCTTGGTACCACAACCAAAATTAACCGTCAATGCAACAAAAATCCATTAACAGCTCTTAGCTCATACTTCATCTATAAAATTAAAATAGCAATTCCTAAAGACTAAAAAACCCACTTTAAGAAAAAAGAACCAAAAATCTTCAAAAAACTCAAAATGTTAATACTGGGGTAAACCACCCCCGTCCCAACCTCACCTACCACCTTGCATGGCCCAGTTAAGTTTCAATAACTTAAGTGTAATAGGCCACCTAACACTCCCCCCCCCCCCTTCCTTTCATTCATCTCCGTCACCTCGGGCCAGCACACGGCCTCCCTCCTCGCGCAAATCGGGCTTCCCAATTTGCCCGAACAGCGTGTAGCCAGCAGGGTTTTTGCCCGAGAGAGAGAGAGAGAGAGAGAGAGAGAGAGAGAGAGAGAGAGAGAGAGAGAGAGAGAGAGAGAGAGAGAGAGTCGGATGGGAAGAAGCGGTCAGGAGAGGTGCCCCATCATGCTTTACACTACTGTAAAATATTGTAGGCATCAGGGTCTCCTAGAAGGAGGATAATGGGTGGATTCCAGCCATTCATTTCTAGAGATTAAAAGCTATTTTTCACAAGTTTTCTTGCAGGAAGCACAATGCCCAAAGTATCTGATGTTTTTTGCAGATCACTTTGCTTTGCTAGCGATTTACAGTTAGCTTTACTTGTATCTAGCATAAGCAATGGTTTTAAAACAAGATTTTGCAGGGTTTTGCATCACTGTGTTTGGAAAATAGCCGTTATGCTGCCGAAATTTTTCGGAAACCTAGTTTTGCAGGTTATTAACAACTACTTTCACAAATAGTCATTAAATCTAAACCCAACCATCCTCAGGAATGGCTTTACAGGCTCACAATTCTGCATACAAACTGTTAGTTTGCTGAAAAACGAAATATAAGCCTGTGATTCCACAGTAAGTAGCCTTGCAATCCTATCAAACATGATCACCAACACTCAACAGCCAACCGTTAGAGTATTTTTGCTTCTATTCCAGCCCATTCCCATCGATTTAAACCAAACCGGCTTCCAAACAGGCAACATGCAGCATTTAAAATACGATAACCATTCATAAGAAGAATAAGAGACTGTAGGGAAAAATCCAGCCAACCAATAAAGTAACTTGTTGTTTTCACAAAGATGCTAACCATAGAGTAATTGGCAACAATAGAATTGACACGAAATTCCTTCCAAGAAACCAATTTGAAAAGCATAATAACAAATCGATTGTGAACCTGGTAGTGCACTTACCACACAATCGATTGCAAATCAAAAAATATTTCCAACGGGAAGAGAATCCCACAATTCCACTATTTGTTGCTTACTCCGTCGAATTCTCGAGAAAACGTCAAGATTTCCACTCAGCACTTTCAATGGTAAATCCTGCTTAGAACGGCTCTGATAGCAATATAAAGTCCTCACAATAGGATTCTAGTCTAAGCATACCATACAAAGCAACAACACATGGAAACTGGTGGAGGTTAAACCAACCCAACCAAACCTAGATCGTATGGATCTAGCCTCCAAGCTATGGATCAATCAAAGTTATGGAAAAAGGAGTCACACCACCAGCATGTAGCTACCAGTCATAGAATCAAGCATACACTAGTGAGAGCCCAATAGGTATACTTATACCCTCCAAGGCCCATGCACCACTAGTAGTGCACTGTGACACCTCATTGGACACCTCTGCAGCCTATCTGGGCCATGTCATGTAGTTCCCTAATGACTCACTGATAGACCCATACCAACTCCACCACCATGTGTTTAGGCCTACAACCATTAATTATGACCATGTACACATAAGGGCCCCAATTCCCTTATAGTCACAATTAACTTACGGGTTGTTGGTCTACCGGTCCCTAGCGTGGACATGCTACCCGAGACTAGTCATGGGCATGACAAGAAGAGTGGCAACGCTCCCAATGGTTGTCCCAAAGCTCTCATGTGTTCGGGCCTCTCAAGGATGACAACACTATACGAGCCCAAGCACTGGAGGGTTACGGAAAACTCATCTAGGAAATCCACAAGACCAATGAAGCGCAGGACGCCGAGCTACAGGAAGCCCTATTCAAGTGAATTGCCCAAGTATGGCACCCTGCGTGCATAAATCCAACTTGTGGTGCCATTTTTTTAGTCACTAGGGGACATGAAACCAATTTTTGCAAGTCTCAAGGTTTAAACTTAGTCTTAAGAAAGTATGCAAAAGTCAATGTCAAGATTCTCATAAAGAACTTGCATTCTATATTGAGACTTGAAATTCCTAGTCCCATAAGTAAGTGTGGAAAGGACACTCCCCAAGCTTCTATAAAGAGAAGCCCTTTCTATGTAATTTCTATCCTTAATGCAAGAGAGCTAAGTGCTACCATTTTGGGTCCACTTGTGCTACTTTTGGTGTGTGGCTATTTACAGTGTGGCTTTAGGCTTATTGCTTTTGTTTCTAAGTTCTTGCTATTTTAGCCAATGTTAGCATATGTGCTAAATCATTATGTGTTTCTAATTTAGTGGAGCTTTTTAAGAGTTGTGGAAGAGTGTATGAGTGAGTAGCGAGGGAAGAGAGAGAGAGAGAGAGAGAGAGAGAGAGAGAGAGAGAGAGAGAGAGAGAGAGAGAGAGAGAGAGAGTTTGTTAAAGTTAGTGTGGTTTTGGCTTTAAAGTTAGTACTATTTGGTTTTAGTTGTGTGTTCAAGGCATCTTGCTTGCAAGTAGAAATAGTGTTAACCCTTTTGTTTTGCATGCATCTTCAAGGCTCCTAGGTTCGAGCCCTACTTCCCGTGCTACAAACGACTTAGGAAGAGAAGGTGGATCTGATTTTGACAAAATTAGCAAGCCATCAAAATTCGTCGAGGCTATTTTTAGCATTTTTTTTCTCACTATGGGTGAGTTTCTGAGTGGATGTGTGAATTCTATCTCACTGCTTTTCATGTTGTGTGAGTTCTATGTTTGGATTTTCTATGCTTTTCTTTACTAATTTTTGAAAATTGTCTGAACAAATTCGCACAGGAGTCAGATAATATCTGATTGGCCTGAAAAGATCCATTGCAGTACTGGCAAATTTGGATGAGGCAAAAATCACAGTTTTTGATGTATTTTGTCAAGATCTGATGAATTTTCACTATAATTATAGTGTTGACCTGATTTCTGATTGGACAAAACTCGCCTTAGTGATAGATGTATTCTGAATGAGGACTAGAAGGCTGGCAAATTTTATATGAGATTTTTTGATGCTAATTGTAGTTTCCTAGCACTGGATCCATTTTTCTAGAAAATTGGGTGATCTAATAGAGATAGAACTGGAAATTGATGTAGAGATCTAGAAAATGGGGATATGATCAAGATAGATCTGAACTTGTTTGCTAGATCTAAAGTGAATGGAGGTCAGATCGAGATAGATCGTGAATTTGTTTTACTGATCACTAAAGTGCAAACAATGAGATTGGATCTAGAAGGAAGAATTAGAAGAAAACAAATAAAATGAATATTACACACACAGAACGACAAGGGGACGGGTACATGCATGCAAACACACAGAACACCAATATGATCAGTACATTTCAAGATGAAAACAATGCTTGTGATATTGTGTGAGACGACTTCCATTGACCATAGAATTTAGGGGAATCCCTTCTAGTGTCTTAAGTTGGGCATACCCGGAAGAAAAGATTTGGTCGATCACATACGGCCCTTGTCTTGTGAACTTCAATTTTCCTTTGTGTGCCTTTGCTTGATAAAGGAGGACTTTATCCCCCTCTTTAAACTCTTTGAGTTTAATCAAGCAATCATGCCAATCTTTTTGTCTACACTTGTAAACCTGTTGCGCATGAACACTAATGGTACGGGTTTCACAAAGCTTTTCAAGATAAAATAGGCGATTGGCTAAGATTTGCTTGGAATCTAATTGCAGGTCATAATCCAGACGTAAGGATGGGATATAAAATTCAACTGGCATAACTGCTTCTTGGCCATAAGTCAACTGGAATGGAGTAGATCCAGTAGATTTCTTGGGGGTGGTGCGATAAGCCCAAAGTGCGGCATGCAACTTTAGTTCCCAGTCAGACCTACCTACTGTCTTAGTGAGGATGTCACATAGGATCTTATTCGTTGACTCAGCTTGGCCATTACATCGTGGGTAATAGGGGGCACTTTTCCTATGGACCACTAAGAAAGTGAATAATAAGTGTTCGATCACTGCATTTAAGAAATGTGTTTCCCTATCACTAACAATTTCTAATGGGCATCCAAAACGTACTATAGCCTACTCGTAAAGGAATTTAGCACTGGATTTTGCATCTGCAGCATTAACAACACAAGCTTCGGCCCACTTGGTGCAATAGTCGGTGGCTTATATAATATATCGAGATTGTGTGAATCTAGCAACCGGGCTAATCGATCTCACATAGTCGATTCCCCATTTGAAAAATGCTTGGTCTGACAATATGGGATTTAATGGCATGAAATTCTTGAATTGGGGTTGTTTTGCACGTTGACATACATCACATGCCATTACAAATTTATGGGTATCCTTAAATAAGGTTGGCCAACAATATTTTTTGCGATGTCGTCTCTGATGAGAAATGTCCACCGCCACTTCCTTCATAAATTAGAAAATGTTTCTCCCTCGATGAGACATCTACAAATAATTCCATCTGTCCCTTTTTTATACAATTGTCCAGCAATGAGGGTGTAGGGAGTGGATTTATAAACCAGTGCTTGCTGAGCAGGTTTAGGTAGATTGGGATCAATTTGGCCAGTAGTGAGGTATTCAGTGATTTCGCGGGCCCAAACTGGGGTGTAATCTACTTGAAACAAGATAGCATCAGAAAGGTCGTCATTAACACCTTCGGTTGGTTTGTTAGTGCTAGGGATTCATGAAAGATGATCAACTAAAAAATGTTGTGAACCCCTTCTAACAACAACTCAAAATTCAAATTCTTGAAGTAATAATAACCAGCGTGCGATGCATCCAATTGTGCATGTCTTGTTCAAAAGATATAATAACGCCTGATGATCGGTGTAAAACGCAAAGGGTTTAAAAGATAATGGCAAAAATTTTGAACTGCATATTCCATAGCAAGCGCTTCCCTCTCATTTCGGCTGGGATCAATTGTCGACTCAAGAATCGGATAGAATAATCCTTGGAATCCTCACAAGGTTGCGTCAGAACAGTGCCTATGGCATATTTGGAAGAATCTGTGTGCACATGGAATTCCTTGGAATAATCTGGTCCTCGCAAAATGGGGACACCGGCTAAGGCAGGTTTGAGGTCTTTAAACGCATGGCCATGTTCCTCTACCCATTTTGGATCTATGGTTAACTGGTACATCCATCATGCTGTTTTTGCAAAGTCGTGACAACGATAATAGTTTGCATGGCCCATAAAAACTAGGACCTCACGCACGGTTCTAGGGATGGGCATCTCTATAATGACTTTTACCTTTTCAGGATCAGTAACAATTCCCTTCCGGAATATGATGTGTCCTAGGACAGCACCATGAGTAACCCAGATCTAGCATTTCTCAGGGTTTAGGGAGATACCATACCTCTGGCACTAAATGTATATCTTTTCAAGTATAGCTAAATGTCTAGATGCTTCAGAGTGGACTCCCAAATCATCTAAGTAGACTTTTAGCATGTCTCCTATCAGGTCCGTAAAGGCTGCTTGCATGATGCGTTGGAAGGTCCTAGGAGCGTTACACAGTCCAAAGGGCATCACCTTCCAACAAAACGTCCCCCGTTCCATGGCAAAAGAGTTTTGTGTTGATCTTCAAGTGCGATTTCTATCATATTGTAACCGCTAAAGCCATCTAAGAAGGAATAAGCCTCATCTCAAGCTATATTCTGTAATATGGCTTCTTCGAATGGAATAGGAAAATGGTCACATTTGGTGACAACATTAAGCTTCTTGAAGTCTACATAGATACAAAGTCCCATTTTCTTGGGTACAATTACGATAGGTGACACCCATTCCATATGTTCGATCCCATAGATGAACCCGGCCTCCATTAGGCGTTGTAACTCTTCCTTGATCTTGGCTCGGTATATGAAATTGCATCGATAGGGCCGACTAGCTACTGGGGTAGCATCAGGTCGTATGGTCCTTGAAGTATTGTGGCATATCGGAACCCTCTGGTGCATACAACACTTTAGGTTTGATTTTCCTCGTAGACTTGGAAGTAGAGGGTTTGGTAGCGGATGGTGGAGATGCTATCCCAAAAGGGTCATTGTCACGTATCGATGTCCAATCCTTGGGTGGTTCCATTACGATAGGACGTTTCATTTTCTCTTTCATAGCTAGCTTGCGTTTCAAAGCGTCAACAGAAAATGATGGTTGGACTTTTTGCAGATGGGGTCTAACGTCAGGTATGTCATGTAGGAGAGACTCATCTATTGCACGAAAAGGGTCTCAATCTCATGGATATCCCATTCGACAGTAGGCTTTTTAACACGATAAGTCTTAATTGGCTCGGTCTTTACCTTGCTTACTATTGCCAATGGTGATAACGGCCTAGGAGATTCCAGAATAAGACGTTGTGGAAGTGCTCCCATATATTCTAAAATTGCCATGTCAAAAATTTTCTTCAAGTCATGGGATGGATGGGATTGTAAAATGCTTTCATCATCTACATACAACGAAACTGATTCATTAGTCGGTAGCCAAGCAACATTCAGAAACTCATCATTGTGCGAAAGAATTTTGATAGATTCAGTGTCAAGGAATCACAGAAATCCTAATGACAAAGTTTGGGCAATTTACGGGCAATTAACGAAATGTGCGGGCCAAGTGGTTACCCAACAGACCAAAAACCCAAAAAAATGAGCAGTAGGCGCACGACCCTTGAAAAAATGAAGGAAGGCCAAAAACGAAGGTTTCCAAAGAAAAATGAAGGCCGCATACTTAAAATAGGGGTTGAAAAAGGGCCTCACCCAAAATTTGGATAATAGATACCAATGGTTAGAATAGTGTTATCCAAACAATAGAGTCTGATTCTCTCGATAGGAGATCATATACCATAGTTACGAAGATGTTAGTTACGAGACTAATCTAGTGTGATTTTGCCATTCTTGGCATTCAACTGACCCAACCTTGCTATCATGGAGGGTTTGTACTTATTAGGGATACAGTTTCTCTCGTGGATGTGGGGGTTACTGGTGGACCCACCCAATAAAGAAGTGCATCTTCCTACCCAAACGCCATCGATTGAGCCCTTAGGATCCATTGGCAACCGGATTGGATTTAATCGCAACATCTTTGAACAATTTCGTGTTTTTATACCTGCAAAAACCCACCTGTGACCTAAATGGTAAATGCTCCCAATTCCATCAGATGTAAGGCAATGCCCACTTTCGGACCCATGCATGGAGGGATATGCAAATGCAAATCTCAGGATTGGAGATAGGATGATATGGATGCAAGTCAACAGTATTGTGTCTAACACCGTGTCATTGATGTGTGTGTGAATGCATACACGATGAGGCTTTAGTGCCCCAACTCTGAAACCAGTCCAGACCGGTGATTACTAACCTTTTTTTTTTTTTAGACATTCAACTTATGTTCTCTAAGAATCAATTCGACGGGGAATAACCACTTCTCCTCTCTGTACTGACTCTTCTCTCAAGCCCTATATTCTGACAGTAGTCCATGTAGGAGAACTTACTGTCCTAAGATCCAATACACAAGATGGTAGGAAGTACTGGTTTTTTGCTAGTCTATGGAATCAATTAGGAAAATCGTCCTCACCTCTTATGGATGTGCGAGGCGTCACTCGTCCTCACAAATTGGTTCAAGATCTGATAGAGATGGTTGATGTCCTCTTCTTTTCTCTCTCTGTTCTTCCACTTTTCTCTCAGTCTTTGTTTCTTTTCTTTTTTTTGTTTTTTTTGTTTTTTTTTTGTTTTTTTTGTTTTTTTTTTGTTTTTTTTGTTTTTTTTTTGTTTTTTTTGTTTTTTTTTTGTTTTTACGTCTTTCTTACTTTTTCTGTCTTAGTAGGGATCTTATGAAAGATAGTTTCCAGTCAGTGGAGGTGGAGAAGAATCTTCTTAGTTATCTGATATCAGAAAATTCTGCTTAAAAAAACACTTAAAACTAAACCAAGTGGCTATGTGCCCAGGATGCTTTTGGCTCTATATAATGGGTCCAAACTACCTACTCCACATCATGGTTGTAGATTCATTGCCAAGCTCTCACTCTATATTCATGCTTCTTGTTCCTTGGCTTGGGGTTGAGGCTTCTAGAGATTGATTGGATGCTTCTATTTGGTTGGGTGGTTTCTCCATAGTGTGTTATCCATTGTGTTTGTGATTTGTAAGCAAGATCTAAGGAGCTTCCCTTAGTGGTATCAGAGCCAAGGCTTACAGGCTTGGAGAGGTGGTGCTCTTCATTGGAGCTTGGTCGTAATCAACTAGTATTTTCATCCAAGAAGAGGAGCAAGGTTGCAAGTTGGTGGATCTTCCTAATTTCAATTTGCATGATCCATATATGTCTCAAATTCATTGTGGTTTATGGTGAATTGTGCTAGGAAATCAATTTTGGTTGTCTTTTTGGAGTTTTAGCATGTGTAGCTCAAAACTAGTTATGGATCTGAAATTTCCAGCAAGTTAATTTACTTTGAAGTAGTTGAAATTCAGGTTGCATGTTGGATCTTCCCATGTATTTGGATTCTAGGCTCTTTTGTGGCCAAATTTAGCTTGTTTTCCAAGATTTTGGCACAAAAGTGATGGTAGAATTTAAAATCCAGCAAGTTCAGATCAATTGGTTGGTTATAACTCTGTATATTTGATTGCATGTGGGTTAGAAAAATGTTCTTACCATTAAATTCCAATTGTGCATGGTGAAAAAAATCTAGAAAAGGCCAAAGTCCATGATTTTTGCTTGTTTTTTTCATGAAATTGGATGGTAGGAGGTTGTAGAACATCAATTGAAACTGGAAAATAATGAATCATAGTCTTTTGAAGCTGTTTTAAAAGTTAGAGCCAAGAATTCCAGCAATATGGTTTGTAGGAAGTCAAAAAGTGTCAAAAATTGACCAATTTCGGTGATTTTTGGGGGGTGGATTTCTCTAGATCCATAAGGAGATCATTCTGGAATTTTAGTATGATTTGTATTTCTTTTTACCTTCTCAGCAAGCTTTCAGACCTGTAAATTGGTGGGTAGAGGCCTATGTTTCAATTCCATCAAGTTTGTAGCAATTTTGACTTCTAAAAATCAAGAATTCTGGTTCTCAACCCATACTGCTTTATAGGATCTATATGAAGGCTTCATGGAATTCTTAAACACCATTTAAGACTGTTTGGATCATCACCTTTAGGCTTGGTTGAGTGTTTGCAAGTATTTAGGCTGATAGGCCTTTAAAAAGTGCTCCCTCAGACAGGTTTCTTGGATGTTCTGAACTCACACGTGTGAATCCTAGGTGGCACGCTGACATGGCAAGTGTCTTGTTCACTAGGTCTCCCTCTGTACTGAGCTTTACAGCACCCAATTTGGTGTCCTGTAGCCAAAGATATGATCATCTGAAGTTTTGCAATTTTGTGAGCAAAATTGGTAGAATTTCGAATTGTTCTAATTACATGCATGACAATTTCCTATTTTGAGGTACAGTACTTGCATGGAATGTCTGCATGTTGATTCTCTGAGTGATTCTGGCATGTATGAGATGTTTAGATCTATTTTGAGTGGTTATACGCATGTACTCTGACTGATAGATACAAAACTGAATAGATGACAATGTCCGTAGAACTTGATTTTACGTAAAATTCCGTAATTGTAAGAAATCAGTTTATTGCATGCCTGATGGACATTAAAGTAGTGAGATTAAGAACCTTTCAAGATTGTACGTAGAATTGGTTCTTTGGCATATGAACTCAATCTTCAAGGAAAATTGACTGCACACCCAGTATTGCATGTCAGTCGTTTGAAACTAAGTTTACATGATGGTGATACAGTTGGATCGGATGAGGATTTATCCCATTTGGAAGATTTATTGCTTAGTGTACTTTTGGAACCTAAGAAAGTGCTCAGAACCAGAGATAAACAGTTGAGAAATCTTTCTATCTCTGAGTGCTTAATTTGGTGGAAGGGTCAAACTGAGGATGATGATTCATGGGAGAGAGTTGATAGCATAAAGAAGAATTTACCGAATTTTAGTTTCTAAGGATAGAAAGAGTTTAAGGAGAGAAGAATGTTATGTCCATGACCAGTAGATAGGATACAGTATACTCTTAGTCTTGGATACACGACGGTACTCCAGTGAAACAAGCTGTTAGTTATGCCACGTCATATTGGACATGACTGGAAAGTAACTAATATTCTTGTGAGGTCCAGAACACACTAAATGGAGTTTAGACAAGGTATGAGATAGTGTATGCATGTGTAGAGTTATCAATAGCAATCCTATGAATAGTTGGTCCATGCATAGGACTCTATTCTAGGTGAATCTATGTATAGAAAACTTAGGGCTATGCATGGCTATGTGCCTAGGATGCTTTTGGCTCTATATAATGGGTCCAAACTTGCCCTACTCCACATCATGGTTGTAGATTCATTACTAGGCTTTCACTCTATATTCATGCTTCTTGTTCCTTGGCTTGGGGGTGAGGCTTTTAGAGATTGATTGGATGCTTCTATTTGGTTGGGTGGTTTCTCCATAGTGTGTTATCCATTGTGTTTGTGATTTGTAAGCAGGATCTAAGGAGATTCCCTTATGGGGGGGGGGAGGAAGTGTGTATGTGTTGTGTTTTGCATTTTGAATTTGAGAGAGAGAGAGAGAGAGAGAGAGAGAGAGAGAGAGAGAGAGAGAGAGAGAGAGAGAGAGAGAGTGTTTGTTATGCATTAGTTTAGGATATTTAAGAGTGATAGATAAATAGATGGTGTTTGATAGAAATTTATATTGGATTTGTAATGAGAGAGAGAGAGAATACATGTGTTTTGCATTTTGAATTGATTTAAGATTTGAGAGAGAGAGAGAGAGAGAGAGAGAGAGAGAGAGAGAGAGAGAGAGAGAGAGAGAGAGAGTGTTTTGCATTATGCATTAGTTTAGGATATTTATGAGTGATAGATAAATAGATGGTGTTTGATAGAAAAATTATACTAGATTTATAATGAGAGAGAGAGAGAGTGAGAGTGAGAGTGAGTTTTGATTAAGATTTAGAGTAGTAGATGGATAGATAGTGTTTGATGATAATTGTATGTTAGATTTGTAATGTGAGAGAGAGAGAGAGAGAGAGAGAGAGAGAGAGAGAGAGAGAGAGAGAGAGAGAAAGAGTACATGTGTTTTGCATTTTGAATCGATTTAAGATTTGAGAGAGAGAGAGAGAGAGTGTGTGTGTGTGTGTGTGTGTGTGTGTGTTTTGCATTATGCATTAGTTTAGGATATTTACGAGTGATACATAAATAGATGGTGTTTGATAGAAAATTTATATTAGATTTATAGAGAGAGAGAGAGAGAGAGTTTTGATTAATATTTAGGGTAGTAGATGGATAGATAGTGTTTGATGGTAATTGTATGTTAGAATTGTAATTTGAGAGAGAGAGAGAGAGAGAGAGAGAGAGAGAGAGAGAGAGAGAGAGAGAGAGAGAGAGAGAGAGAGAGAGAGAGAGAGAGAGATTTATTGATTTAAGGTAGTAGATGAATAGATAATGTTTAGTGATAATTGTATGTTAGATTTGTAATTTGAGAGAGAGAGAGAGAGAGAGAGAGAGAGAGAGAGAGAGAGAGAGAAGGAGCAGACATAAAATGAGAGAGAATTTGAAGTAGATTAGAATAATTTGCTTATAATAATGGTTCAATTGTGTAATATAGTGTTATTTTTTAATTGCTTGTGCATGTGACAAAGATATTCAAAAAAAAGAAAAGAGAGCAAGCGTTGAAAGAGTGAGCAATTGCACGCTTGCACTTAAGCTTCGAGTGAGTTTACTGGTGAGTTTGTGTTGTTTCAATTTTTTATTATTCGAATACCTTATCTAACATAGTAAGAAATCAAATGTAATTCAGCGCTTTCATTTTGTTCAAAGCAATGTCTGTAGCGTCCTTGTTCACATGTCATGCATAGATTCGTTCCCAAGGGAATAGTGCTTCCCTTGCGAAGTTAGCTTGCAAATCCTACTCTAACCACACCTAGATTAACCACATCTAACTATCCACCCTACTTTAACCACAAGCATGAGAAGAAAGAATAGATTACAATGGGGGAGGTGCTTACATCCTATCCTCTCTACTCTCTTAGAAATCATTAACAACATGCAAGTAGAGAGAAGAAGCAAATACAAAATGCAAAAACGTGAGAGAGAGAGAGAGAGAGAGAGAGAGAGAGAGAGAGAGAGAGAGAGAGAAGGAAGCAAGGATGTTCAAATCTCAATTGGGCATAATCTCCTCCTCCTATTGAACATGGAAATATGGTACAAAGGGTGCTTTTTTATGGATGGGGAAGGCCCTTGCCCCTTTCTCCTATTGGTTAATTACAATGGCAAGGATCCTAATCCAAGCCTCCTAAACTAATACAAAATGAATCTAATGGTTCCTTAAGAAAGCACAAGGGCACTCACATGATTCATGTGAGTTCTAATTTGGGCCCTTTTAGCTTTTTTATTAACAACTTGACTTAGGGCCTCTAATGTCATTTTAGAGTTTTAGGCCTCTAGTCACTTATTTCTAATTCTACAAGTTCTACAAAACCAAATTGTGTGCTCATTGGGTTGGGCTTATACACGCAGGAAGCCAATGCCCTCGCACTTATTGCTGTACATGTACAGTGTACTGTGGTGGGGCCCACTAAGTGCCCAACAGTATCCCCCACCTAAATAAGTGACGGTCCCACGACACATGCCTGTGCGTGTTGTGGAAGAAGATTGTCGACACGTTTATTGCGGATGATGGAGTGCGTCAGGAAAAGTGTGGATAAAGATTGCTTACGTAAAACCTGAGGCTTTATTTGATGACGAGGAGCCTATCCTAAGCTCTTCAAGAAGTGTTTGAAAAGGCTGGTGGTGACCAATACTTGCGTAACCGGCTACCGTTGATGGGCATAGCAAACGGTGTCCCATTCATTGTTTCTAAAGTCACTGCCCCTTGCGATAAGATGTCGGTGATGCGATAAGGGCCTTCACCAGTGAACGTCAGCTTTCCTTTGATCGCCTTTGTCTTGTACATGAGGACCAAATCTCCTTTTTGAAGATCTTTCTTGTGAAGACGACGATCATGCCAGACCTTGCAACGTGCTTTCTCTGCAGCAAGAGCATGGACCGCTAACAAGCGTGTTTCGCACAACTTGTGTAGCCCTTCGTGACGAAGGTGGAGCAATCTTGTATCATCTAATCGTTGCACTGTGGCAATGCGAAGAGATGGAACAAGAAATTCCACTGGCATGACTGCATCTTGGCCATACACCAGTTGGAATGGAGTTTGCTCGGTGTTGCCTTTGTATGCAGTTCTGAAAGCCCACAGAGAAGCGTGTAGCTTGTGCTCCCAATCTGATCTGCTTGCTTTTACTGTCTTTGTGAAAATGCCACACAGAATCTTATTAGAAGATTCGGCTTGGCCATTGCCTCTTGGGTTGTAAGGTGTGCTGAAACGATGGATCACAAAGAACTCTTCTAATAAGACCTTGATGGTCTCGTTGACAAAGTGAGTTCCCCGATCGCTAACTATCTCCACTGGGCATTTGAAGCGTACAATGATATTTTTGTAAAGGAACTTCGCGGTGGACCTAGCATCTGCTACACGCACTGCTTTGGCTTCAACTCACTTTGTGAGATAATCTGTAGCCACGATAATATATCGGGCTTGGGTACTGCGAGCGGCTGGGTGAATAGGGCCGATGTAATCAAGTCCCCACTTCTCAAATGGTGCTTGAGCCAATACAGGATGTAACGGCTCATAATCTGCCTTCGTTGGTCTACGCGCTCTCTGACATACATCACATTGCTTGATATATACCTCAGTATCCTTGTGCATTGTTGGCCACCAACAGCCAGATTGTAGAATCTTGCGTACTGTTACATCTGCCGCGAAGTGTCCGCCTCCCATTGCTTCATGCAAGAGAGACATGATCTGACTTGTCTCATGGGGCAGAATACAACGACGAATGATATTATCTGCCCCTCTTCGATATAGTTGGCCGGCAATCAACTGATATGGACGAGCTTTAAGTACAAGTTTCTGTTGTTGCGCCTTGGATAGTGACCGATCTGGTTGGTCGTTCATCAAATAATCAACTACGTCTGTGGCCCAATCGGGTACATCATCCACGTAAAATAAAGCAGCATCCGGTAACTCATCATCAGGCTGGGGATCCTTCTATGTCGGTTTGATTCTTGATACATGATTCACCATATAATGTTGTTTGCCTTTGCGTACCACCATTCGAAAATCAAACTCGAGCAACAAGAGTAACCATCTAGTGATTCTCCCTGTGTTGCAGGTTCTATTGACTAGGTAGAGCAAAGGTTGATGATCAGTGTAGAATGCAAAATGAGTGGCCATAAGATAATGGCGAAACTTCTTGACCGCAAATATCATTGCCAAGGCTTCTCGCTCAGTCGTTGAATAGTTGATTTCAGCATCGTTGAGTTGTCGACTAGCGAAGCGAATAGGAAAGTCTTTCTTGTACTCGTCTGACTGGGTCAATACTGCTCCTATAGCATACTTTGATGCGTCAGTATGCACATGAAACTCAATTGTCCAATTGGGAGGCCGTAAGATTGGTGCAGATATAAGTGCTTCCTTCAGCTTTTGGAAAGCCAATGTGGATCAATTGTCAACTTGTAGATAGGACGTGCCAAATCTGCAAAGAATAGAATGAAGATTCGGTAGTAATTGGCATGTCCCATAAATACATAGACTCCACGAATCGTTCCAGGGGGTGAAAGATCCATGATAATACGTATCTTAGACAAATCAGTGGCGATCCCATGTCTAGATACAATATGGCCTAGGATAAGACCATGTGTGATCCAAAATTGGCATTTCTCTGGGTTCAATGATATTTGAAATTTGCGGCATTGTATAAGCACTCTTTTCAACTGAGATAAGTGTTCATCATTAAACCCTTCCACACAAAGATCATCAAGGAAGATCTCTAGGAATTTCTGTAAATAGTCTTTGAATGCCTTTTGCATGATGCGTTGAAAAGAGCTAGGGGCATTACAAAGACCGAATGGCATGACCTTGTAGGCATATGTACCCCATTTAGTAGCAAATGCAGTCTTGTGTTGATCCTTCGGTGCAATCTTCACTTGGTTGTAGCCACTGAAGCCATCCAAAAAACTGTAGGCTTTCGCTCCAGCTACTCGATCCAAGACGCTTTCTGTGAACGGTAAGGGAAAGTGATCCTTCCGTGTCACAGCGTTAGGTGCCTTCAGATTGACACAAATCCGCATTTTGCCATTCTTCTTGGGAACAATGACTATGGGTGACACCCAATTTGTGTGCTCGATTTCATAAATGAAATCGACATCGAGCAACTTCTGCAACTCTTGCTTGATTAGCTTGGTGTAGTTCGGGTTGCAGCGGTAATATCGGCTCACCTTTGGCGTTGCTCCTTCGACCAAAAGTATGGTGTGCTGTACTACAGACGATGGAATTCCTTTTCAATCTTTGTAAGACCACGCAAAGTAGTCTTTATACTCCATCAGTAACTTCTGCAGTTGGGTGAATTGTGAGGGCGTGAGTTGTATTCCCACATGAACAATTTTGTCTTCATCTCCTGGCTCTGCTAGATTCATCGGTTGAGTGCGAGCCGGTCCCTCGTAGACTTGTTCTTCTTTTTTTTTATTTGCATCAGGTTCCCGTTGCGCTTTTGGCATCATGATCACCACGTCGTCCAAGGTATAGCTCTTGAAGTTTTCTGGCACATGATGGACTGGTGCCTTACTCGTTTCTTCCTTCAAAAGGTCTTAGCACGATTGCTGAGTGATATCTTGTGCATTGCTTCTGACATTCCTGAAGCTGATGTCGAAGCTTGGTCGGATGACCCTTGAGCATGCGATTCAACAACTTTCTTTTTGCCTTGTATATTGTTGTTGGTTGTTGCTGCTTCTTTGCTCGTTATCTTCTGTTGAGGTTCTTTAACATTCGCCACATGGTTTCGAATGTCTTCATCCATTGTTGCTATAGCCTCTTCGGGTAAATCGCTCCACTTGATCACCTGATTGTATCTTTGATTTTGTTGATTTTTCTTTGGTATAGGTGCTTTTGGTGGTGGCATCTTGGAGACTTTAGCATGTTGAGATTTCTGAGGCAGTTGAGCTAGTATTCGTTGATCTCCATAACACGTAGAATCCATGTGGTATAGGATCTGCTCATATGTCAGCTCAGCTTCCTCGTCATAGGACAATGCATGTTGCCAAGGAACTAAATCATCTTCAACAAGTTCCGGTGACAGCCATGCTACGTTTATCATGTTCACCCCATATGAGATAGGCGTGTCAAGGGTGAATCTTGTCGGTGGTAATTCGCTGGGTTCTGAATCTGAATCTGGATCTGGATGATATGTATGCCCAGCCATACAGTCAATAGTTGCCAATGCATCCGTCCACAACATGGTATCTGTTTGTGAATCATAATGAGCACCCATTGAAGCTTTCGGATGATCAATGCTATGGTCCGTTGTGGAAGAAGTGTCATCAGCTTTGGGTGGTACAGAATTCACCGCCCATGTGGAGGGATCCACCTTTACTGCCCGCTCTCTGTTCTCAAATGTGATTTTGCCGGTCTCTCAATCATGAACTACTTGTGCAATTCGTAACCAAGGTCGTCCCAACAAAACTCGATAGGCAGTGGGTGTTTCAGGAATGTCCATCACCACAAATGTGATGACAAATTGTACCCTTGCTATCTTGATTGGAATGTCTTCTACAATTCCCTTTGGCCGCACACATGATTGATCAACCAGTTTGATGGCGAACTTGGCAGCTTTTAGGCCTTATAGATTCCACTTCTCATACAAAGTAGCGGAGATAAGGTTGACACCTGATCCTCCATCTACAATAGCAACTTCTTCTCCAAAGAGTTTGTGCTTGATAGGAAGAGTTATATTGTGCTGCTCACTCTCCCAAGCCGCTCCCACGTTCAAAACATTGTTGGCTTCTTCAAAATCGGTGCAAAATAATGGTTCTTTGGAAGGTATTTCTGGTTCAATGTTCAACCAATCTGACAAGACACCCTTTGCTTGAGGTGCAAGTCGAAGGAGCTCTCCAATAGAGATATTCATTCTGCTGGATAAGATGCTCGTCAGTAGTTCCGTCTTTGGAGCTTCAGGTTCTGCCATATGGAATGGTTCTTTCCGATGGTGTAGTCGCACGTTCACATCTGATCTGTGTGGTGAACCTTGCGGTGCGTTTGCATGTTGATCTCTTTCTGGTGCAGTGCCTTGAGGAGCTGTCAGTTGATGTGCAGCTTGAGCAGCTTCCTCCGCTTGTGCTTCTTGTATCCAATGCTTGATCTTCTGATATCGTCTTTGTTCATCCTTCACATTCGGATAAGGTAATCTCGCTCCTCCTGATGTTGAAGGTTGGTCAGCTAGCACCGATACAGAGTGTAGTGATGATGAAGCTACCTCCTTGCGCTTTTGTGCTCGCGTAACAGCTAACACTAGAACGTTACAATAGGGAGGTCTCCTTGGTATAGTTGAGTGTGGAGTTGTGCTTGGGCCTGCTGATTGAACTGCAATCCAATTCAATGGTGCATTGGTGTTGGCTCTCAATGGACAATTCTTGTAGCAATGTCCATATCCACACTCGCGATAGAAGGGCGTACAAATTTTTTTGTTTGGACATTCTGCAATCCTATGTCCTTCTCTGCATCCATAACATCCATATAATCTGCCCCCTTGGCGTTGTGGCTGTGCAGCGTATGTGGCATAATACTCATTAATAGCAGGATCGATGAATGGTTCATCAGGTCCATACCATTGTTGCATTTCCTATTGGAAAATGTTTCAGCTTCTGTTGCTGTGAGATTCACCTGGGCTGCTTGAGGATTATTTGGCCCTGGTGGTGCTGGTAGTGCCATTCTTTGTTGTTGAGGGCCTGGTCCAAGCCTTGGTGCTGCATTAGGTGCTCCTTGATGGTAAGCATAAGAGGTCTGGAATTGAGTTCTCTTTTGCTGTATGATCTGTGGGTTGTAGGGGCAATACACAGTGTCGTGCGAGGACGCATTGCACAGATGACAATATCTGTGCGTCAGCTTCAAATTCTGCTTCGGTACCGGACACTCGTTGGAAGTGTGATTTTGGGTACAAATGGGACACCAAACATTGTCCCGTCGAGGATACTGTTGCTGATAAGGATCTGGTTGTGGTGCTGCAGTATTTTGAAGAGCCTTAAGTTTTTGGTCAAATTGGACTGTGAGCTACTCCATCTGCTGCTTGTGTAACTTCATGATCTATTCCATCATCGATTCATTGAACAAGCTCGTAGAGGCTGAGGTTGATGCAATTGAAGGAGTTGAAGCATGAAGAGATGTAGTTCCTGGTGTAGAATCATCATCTGATCCTTCATCTTCTTATCTCATTGCATCTTCCATAGCTTCGTGCAATGTGGCATATTGCTCCTGTCTTTTCAGGTCTTGTATGATGCTTCTAGGTAGTCCTGCTAGGAACCACATAATGACCGCATGATCAGGAGTAAGCTCTGCATTATACTCGGATCTCAGGTGTTTGATCTGTTTGATGTAGTATCTAACCCTTTCTCTTTTTGCCATCTTGATTTTGCTAAGCAAGAGGAACGGGTCTTCAAGAAACTTCCGCGACTTAAATCTGGTGATTAAAGCTGCTTTTACCACTTCCCAGTCTGTTCGTTCTTGTGTCGTCTGATTGAAAAACCAATCTAAAAGCCGCTCCTGTCAAGGACATTGGAAACAGCTTCAGTTTTTCTGCCGAGGTGGTTTCACCATAGATCTCGCATGCTTGCCCATAGATTTGCAAGAATCTTATAGGATCTGT
This sequence comes from Diphasiastrum complanatum, assembly GCA_029204225.1. Classification (NCBI taxonomy): domain Eukaryota; kingdom Viridiplantae; phylum Streptophyta; class Lycopodiopsida; order Lycopodiales; family Lycopodiaceae; genus Diphasiastrum; species Diphasiastrum complanatum. The sequence continues at coordinate 58,904 of MU831647.1, forward strand.
GGATCCATCAAATTTGGGCAATTACAATCTGGGAGATCTTCTGATTGCTTGTAGAGGTACCGCTGGCATAGGAATATTTTGATCCATTGGATTTGGCTGATTTGGTCGGATCTCTTCCGCTGCTGCTTGATGTAGCTCTGGATTCTCTGTAGGTAGTATTCTACCAGATCTCAATCTCATTCACTATGCAGATTTGATACAATGTGAAGGTACATGGCAACAGTGGATCTAAGTGGATCTTGTTCGGGTGTTGATCAGTGGTTGATGATTTGAAAGGATGAAAGGAACACGAATAACTAACAACTTTTATAGGATGACAATTGAAATGGTTATTGAGAGATGAGTGTATGGTGGCACATATTTGAATGGAGTTGATCACACACACAAAAAAATGGATGTTGTAACGGCGCAGTTGGCAACAATGGTGAGTGATAGATGGCCTCGATGGTACTGGGTCGGGTGGGGTCCGGGGCCTCCCCGCTGGCCCCAGCGCAGGGGGCTGGGGGACTGCGCTGGCCCCCAGCACTAAACGGTATGACTTGTATAAGATCGAACAAGTATTTCGCGCGTCAAGTCACTAGTAGTTTCAATAATTTTTTTGGATTTTCTTAACAGAAACCTTCGCCTGACTGATATATGTCTTATCACAGTGTATTACCACTTTACGGAGCTCGACGAAGGTTCTTGTTGGCGAAGGATGGTTCAGCGAAGGTTCTGGAAACAATTTGGACACGATTTGGACAGGGAACCTTCGCCACTATCCTTATGATGGAGACTAACCTTCGTCGAGCTGCTGCGAAGTACAGATTGATGATCAAAGGGCTGGAGAAGATTAGGCAAAGATTATCATGGCGAAAAATAGTCTGGCGAAGGTTCAGAAGGCAATTTGGCAATTTTGAGAGCTTGAAACGTTCGCTGGACTAGTTATAGGTAATATTAACCTTCGCCGAATTCACTGAAGCTAGAAAACATGGAAAAGTAGCTACTGGCAAACTGGCGAAGGTTTACAGTAAGTACTTTTGCAGATATTGAAGTTGACGAGGGTTCTGATGGCAAATGCCTATTTTTGGTGAGCAAGAACCTTCGCCAGAGCTCGTACACTCAATAATAACCTTCGCCGACCTCCATGATGGCTCTGAAGCTGAAAATGAAGTTGGGCGAAGGTTGTCTGGGGTGTTTTGGGCTACTTTGAGATTCTGGACATTTTTTACAAAGGTTTTTTCATTTTTTTGGGGCTATTTTTTGGCAATTTTGGCAAACTGACTGGGAAATAAGCTTCGCCTGACTAGTTGTAGGTATTGATGGTGTGGCAGAACGTACTGCCAGGTGGGCGAATGTTGGTTTGAGCAGATCAGAAAGTTATGAGGTCTGATAGGTGTTTTTGGGCTCTTTTCTGGATAGTTTGTCAAAACTACATAGTTTTTTCTGATTTTTTTGATTTTTAGGATTTATGGAAGGGATAGGGTGCTGGGATCTAATGTTTTTCACCTCTAAATCTCCCTCCACAGATCATACAAGCAACAAATAATGAGAAAACAACAAATCTAACCTCTACTCCACACTAAACTACCTCCCACACATCCATTCCACAAGCAAAAATCACAAGATGAATGCATGCAAGATAAAAAGCAAGAAAATGCTAATCTATTCCCCGACAATGGCGCCAAGAAATTGTGGCGTCCTTGTTCACCTATCACGAATAGATTCGTTCCCAAGGGAATAGTGCTTCCCTTGCGAAGTTAGCTTGCAAATCCTACTCTAACTACACCTAGATTAACCACATCTAACTATCCACCCTACTTTAACCACAAGCATGAGAAGGAAGAATAGATTACAATGGGAGAGGTGCTTACATCCTATCATCTCTACTCTCTTAGAAATCAACATGCAAGTAGAGAGAAGAAGCAAATGGAAAGCAAATACAAAATGCAAAAACGTGAGAGAGAGAGAGAGAGAGAGAGAGAGAGAGAGAGAGAGAGAGAGAGAGAGAGAGAGAGAGAGAGAGAAGGAAGCAAGGATGTTCAAATCTCAATTGGCCATAATCTCCTCCTCCTAGTGAACATGAAAATATGGTACAAAGGGTGCCTTTTTATGGATGGGGAAGGCCCTTGCCCCTTTCTCCTATTGGTTAATTACAATGGCAAGGATCCTAATCCAAGCCTCCTAAACTAACACAAAATGAATCTAATGGTTCCTTAAGAAAGCACAAGGGCACTCACATGATTCATGTGAGTTCTAATTTGGGCCCTTTTAGCTTTTTTATTAACAACTTGACTTAGGGCCTCTAATGTCATTTTAGAGTTTTAGGCCCCTAGTCACTTATTCCTAATTCTACAAGTTCTACAAATTTAAATTGCGTGCTCATTGGGTTGGGCTTATACACGCAGGAAGCCAGTGCCCTCGCACTTATTGCTCTACATGTACAGTGTACTGTGGTGGGGCCCACTAAGTGCCCAACAATGTCGTATTTTACCGCATACACTAGCAATAAGTTAATATGCAAGAGTGAAATGTAGATAATTAAAATTCCCAATCTTAGTAAGGTGTGTAGCCCTTACTTTTCTCCCGTTAAAGATGAGGCTCTAATCTTTCCAACTTGCATGGAAAAACCTACACACCGCAGGGAGGGAATATGTGGTGACATTCTGAAATAGGACATAACCGTAAGGTTCGGGTATCATAATTATCACATTCAACTCTAACTATAAAAGTATTGCGATGAATATTAAAAAAAATGAGTCCAAGTGAATTTAAGTATTAATAATTATAAATCATTCTCATCATTTACGTCATTCTTGTCATCACACAAGTTTTGACACTCATCTGAATCTAGGTCTAGGTATAATCGTAGATTGCGATCGTTTCTCTTTGATGATGTGAGCTACTCTCATATTCAATATCCTTTTCTTCTAATTCTATCTCATCCAAATGTGGGGGCCTCAAATTACCCCCAATTTGGCCTTGTACCATCGTAGAAATCTCACCATTTCCATTTGTATCTTCTTCTCCCATCAGTATCCAATTCAACAATATCTTTTCTTTCAAACACACATTGTTTTCTTGCATTAAGTTGGATCACATACCACCATCTTGGGTCTATTCGATTTGGATGGAATATAATCTGCCAATTTAGAATTAAAAAAATTAACGTCTTATAAGATTGATACATAAATAATTGGATTGAGAATATTAATGACATTGGAACTGTAGAGTCTCACTTGTTCGCAATGTCGTGGCAATACTAAAGTGTTATGAGAGTCCATCGATATACATTTTGTTGAGTCGATTTGAAAAAACTTTGAGTTATCATTTCTAATCGTGGCGCTGCTTCCACGATAGATGACCTTAAACCATTTTACGTCAAAAATAAAGTATTTGTCGTTAGTCTCGTAATCGACTTCATAAATATGTTGCAATGTGCCGACATAGTCTAGGTCGTCCGAAATGACATTAGGGTCCCTCACACTAGAACGATTCTGTTGTTGAAAGTTGGCCATTATACCACATTCATATGTACGTCACTTGTTGTCAACTCTCTCAACACGATAATGGTGTCCATATGCCCACATGGCAGTGTATGATGATGTATACTAAAATACACAAAAAAAACAAATGTGTGTAATTAAAATATTATTTATATATTGAGTAGTACAAAAACAAAACTTCACAAAAATAATACAACACTAACCTTCTATCCATGTCCACGAACAAATTCTCATTCTAATTTGGTTACTTCTTCTTCGTTTTCAGATGCTTTTAGCATCGTATCAAAAACTTGAAGGTAAAGGCTCCAAAGGTTTGTCGTTTTCCAACGCTCTCCTTCTTCTTCGATTGATATTTCTTCTTTGTTTCAATGTTATGTTTCTTTTCTTTTTGGCTTCTTCATACCTTAAAATCCACTTTTCCATTTGTCCACAGTTATATAATATGAACGTGTCAATTTTCTCTTTTAATTGAGGTGAAAGTCTCTTTTGTTGAAAATGAAAAATCATCTATCTTGACTTTAGGCTTTAGTAAAAGTTTTTTCTATGTGTATGTAATGTTTCATATTGCAAATGCCAAATTTGGCTAAAGAGCCACAAAAAATGTTACGACATTTTTCAATTATCCCACGATTGCAACGTTTATTTCGATGTAAATCATTGGCACAACTAATTGATTGGCATGTCAAAAATCGTTATACGGATGAGGATGCGAGTACCAAGTGCCTCACCTGCATGGAAAAATATTGAAGACAAATGGCCCAAGCTCAAAAATGAACCTTGTAATTTAAGATTTGGCCTTGCTATGTATGGTGTAAATCCTTTTAGCATTCAAGCATCAAATTGGTTCACATGGCCAGTTGTGCTCGTTAATTATAATATACCTCCATGACTGTGAATATAAAAACAGGACACTTCTTATTAGATCTATTAATTCCAAGAAAGTACACAAGAAGAAGGGGAGTGCTGGAGAATGACGAACCTTTGGAGCCTTTACCTTAAAATGCACTCGTGAATGGAAATCAAAATAGTGATAAGTGGGGTGTGCTTCTTTGTGCACCCTAAATTGAAATGTGTTTCTTTTGAAGGGTTAGGATTTCAATCCTCCCTTCCTTGACGTAGCCAAAACAAAGGGATAAGGGCCTCCCCAAGAATAAAAAGACACCTCTTGTACATCATTTTGCATGCTAATTGAGAGAAGGAGACTACCATTTTGAGTACTCAAGCATCCTCATGTGCTATTGCTCTTGTGTCTAATGCTTTTTGCTTTGAAGCTTTCTATTTTCCTATGCTTGCTATTTCATTGTTTATGCTACTTTAAGTTTTTCCATTAGATTCAAGCAATAGCTAATGAGCAACCTCCCTCTAACATCTCTCTCTTTCCCCCTTTTACCTCTACTATGGATATTGTGCATAGGAAGTGTTAGTTTGGGGGTTAGTGTTAGTTTGTCGTGTTAGAAGGCACCTAAAATAAACAACTAAATCTAGTTAGAGATCTATCCTAGTGGAACTAACCCTTTGACAGGTGGAGGATGACTCACACTATTTCTATGTCCCTACAAGTGGCATTGTTTCCAAAGATAGCTACTACTAACTAGTTTAGTTAATGTTTTAGTTGTTTTAGTCTATTTTTTTTGAGTTTTAGGTGTTTTGGATAGTTTAGAGTTGATTTTGCTTGTTTTTGTGTGTTGATCTGTTCGAAGCTAGCAGAGGTAGTGTTTGGAGGTAGTGGAGACCTAAGACAGCCTCTAAGGGCTTGGCACATCATCACGAATACCAAAAAATCTCAAAACACCAAGAATTTTATAATTTTGGAGGGAAAAAGTGAGCCAAAAACCATCAGGTTTTTATTTCTCACAATCCACTGGATAAGAACTCTTGCATGACTAGCAGTAGCCTAAGGACAATATCCTAGTCCTGCATAGAAGCCTGCAAGAGTAACCTCCCAACAGATTTCTAGAAAAGTGAAAAAAATCCATAAAAATTCAAAAAAATCCTTGTAAAAACAAAAAAAAATTTCAAAAATGTTCAGTAACCCTCGTTTGACCTCCTCTACCTAGATCTCACTGAGACAAGCTCACAGACGAGTCTACGAGAGTTACTTTTTAGTGGAAGACCTGCTACGAGAGTTCCCAAGGTCCAAAAGAGCCACAATCCAGTCATGACGACGAGTCCACAAGAGTTCATCTTGTTCTAGTGAACTGTAAGAGAGTTCCAAGTGCTAGAAAATCTGAAAAATCCTCAGAATCAGAGAATCTTCGCACAAGTACCTCTCGCATAATGGTTTAATGAGTTCATAAAGTCATTTTCCATAAAGTATCAAGTTTGCAAGAGTGGTATACCACCAACCATAGTCCAATACACCATACCCTTGGTGGACGAGACAATTCCCAAGGTGAGCTGTTACTATCGTTGCAATCCCAATTATACAGAATTGATCAAACAGAAATTGCAGAAGCTATTCAACATCAATTTCATTTATGAAATCAAGCATACAAAATGGGTATCGTCGATAGTCATAGTCCCCAAAAAAAACGGCAAAATGTGAATCTGAAGGCGCTAAATGCGATCACCAAGAAGGATCACTTTCCACTACCTTTCACAGAGAGTGTCCTAGATCGAGTAGTAGGAGTAGAAGCCTATAGTTTCTTGGATGGCTTCAATGGCTACAATCAAGTAAAGATCGTGCCAGAAGATTAACACAAGACAACATTCGCCACTGAATGGGGAACTTATGCCTATAAGGTGATGCCATTCAGTCTTTGCAATGCCCCCAGTACCTTCCCGAGAGTCATGTAGGCAGCATTCAAGTTAACTTACTATACTATGCAACTACTTGACAATGACAACCGTCACCACAATCTACTCCAAACAACACAACAACTCCACGCCATCTTTTTGTACACTCATCTAACACTAAGACATGCTCACAGCCTCTGCTGATAGGCAGAACACAAGCACACAGTTGTAAACAAGAGAAGTAAACGAAGCAAAGAAGAGTAGACAGATTCTAGAGTGTGAAATCTACCAACATTTGGCCCGTTGCCGCTTGGCTTCACACACATCATCTTCACACCAATCCTACTGTAGCTGTAACACGCTCAGATCTCTGCAAATGTGTTCTGTATCTACCAACCATTTTGAGTATGCAAATCCTCTATAGCCTCTGACATCATGTGTCCCAAGTTCTTGATCCAAACAACCGTATAAACAAGAAGACACACGAACATCTAATCCATAGATTCTTGTAACCAAAGGAACAATGGGTTCCACGCCACCATTGACCACATGAACAGTCTTACACCCATTGGCAACCATCGCTGCAGCTCAGTCAGCCATTGCACACATTGACTGCACGTATCTTGATGAGAACCGCTTCACCAGTCGTCAACATCATCATCTGTCCGCCGCACCAGTTTCACTCCATCCCTTCCAGAACAGCTTCACGTTTTCACCACTCTTCCTTAGTAACACACCTTCAAGAACTCCATATCCATACCTGCCAGAACCGCACGCAGTCTTCTTCCTCCCCGCACTCACCAAGCGCTCCTTCACATCGCATCCCCTTCCCCCGCGCCTCATGCAGTCTCCATCACCATTTGCACACAACCCCTGCCTCACACTACTCTCTCTAACCGATTCTGCCACACCGACCTTCACGCTCCATTCCCTTCAGCTCTCGACCGAATAGCTCCCATCCCAACTCGACCGAATACATTCTCGTAACGCGAAATCACTTTTTAGATTTTTAGAAACGGAATGGTGATGCCTCACGCAAAGTAATATGTGGGGCAAACTTTTTTTTTACAAAAAATTTACGTTTTTTACATGCACCTTTCGCCCGGAAGGTGAGTTTAAAAAAAAAATTATGTCAAAAAAAAAAGAAAAAAAAACGTAAAAACGAAATTCACGGAAGGGAAGGGCCGGCTCCTCAGCCCTTTCGCCCGCGGAAGATCGTGAGCCCTCGGGCCTCCGCCCTCGGACGCACACTCTTCCGGGGCGGAAGGGCCTCAGAGAAGGACCTTCCCCCCCCCCATCTCGACCGAATACATTCTCCTCACATTTCGACCGAACAGCTCCCATCCCAACTCGACCGAATACATTCTCCTCACAACTCAACCGAATACATTCTCCTCACATTTCGACCGAATAGCTCCCAACCCAACTCGACCGAACACATTCTCCTCACATTTCGATCGAACAGCTCCCATCCCAACTCGACCGGATACATTCTCCTCACAACTCGACCGAATACATTCTCCTCACATCTCGACCAAACAGCTCCTATCCCAACTCGACCGAATAGTTCCCATCTCATCTCCACCGATTACCTTTCCAAGCATTCTCGACCGACGAACCCTTCTCCACATCTTGACCGAATGATCCAGTTCTCCAATCTCGACCGACGGATCCTCTCCACATCTCGACCGCCGACGACCATCCTTCAAATCTTGACCGAATAGGCCTGACTTCATGACAGCTGAAAAAATCTCGATCAGGTCCTACAAAAAACTCTCGACCGGACAGTCCCTACTCAAATCTTGACCGGACCAACTTATTTTTTAGAGCCTTCGTTATTTTTTTGATACTTCATTAATTTTTTAGATACTTCATTTATTTTTCGACCCTTCGCTAGATTTTTTATTCTTTGAAATTTTTTATCCATTAATTTTTTTTTCGATCCATCCATTTTTTTCGAAACTCAATTTTTCGATACTCCAATTTTTAAGTCATAAAGTTTTCAAGTTATCAGTTTTTCGAGTCCCCCATTTTTTGAGTTATCAGTTTTTCCAATTCCCCATTTTTTGAGTTATCAGTTTTTCGAGTCGCCAATTTTTCAAGTCACCTCTTTTTCAAGTCACCACATTTTCTCCGATCCACTTCACTTTTCCGAACCACTCTCAGTCTTCAACCCCAGTCCAATTTTTCGACCCCAGTTTAAAATCAAAAAGAAAAAACCTAGCTTACCTATTACGCAACTCCCTAGCACACACATTACACAACCACCTAGCTTACCCACTAACCAAACCCTTCGCACTCCCATTACCCAAACCACTAACACACCCAATACACAATAGCTAATTGACATATTACACAGATCCAAACCATACCAACTAACCAGATTTCAAACCAACCAAAAAAAACAAAACAAAAAACAAGATACTACCCAATGGAACACCATATTGATCCCGATGCCGCCGACGATTACACACCCGAAATGGTGTCACCTACATCTGATGAAATCCGACGTCATAGGTCCTCTCGAATGAAATCACAAGTACACGAACCATCGAAAAACCCATTCGAGTGGCGAGAACCTCATAGAGCCGAGTCTTCACAAGCCAGAGCCCATTTTTATGGTGTTGAACCCTTCACAGGCCAAAGCCCACCTTAATGGCATTTTTGCTACCCACGGTGCTCATCATGAGAAAAGAACCCCAAAACTGGATCTACCAAAGTTTGATGGTAGTTCAGACCCTCAATGATTCTTGCAAATCTTTGAGAATGCGTGCGATGTGTATGGCAAAATATCTCTCGATGCTATGGTCCAACTATTTTCTATGACCATGCTCAATAAAGCACGTGACTGGTTTTTTACCCTCGATCGTGATGATAAGACTAATTGGTCTATATTGAAAGAGTCTCTTATCAAACGTTTTAAGCCCTTTCGTTTGATAGAGAGTCCTTTGTCAAATTGAGTAACGTCTAGATGGCAAAAGACGATCGCGTACGAGACTATATTGAGCGTTTCAAGCGCTTAAAAAGTGAAGTACAAGACCAGCCCACCGAACAGATACTCATCATTTGATTTTTGGTCAGACCTCCAAGCTGGATCAGATGCGAGTTTAAATCCAATGACGAATATACGAGCCTCAAGATAGCTATGTCTGATGTCATCCAGGAGGAAGATGGAGGATCAGAAGTTGATGAATCCAGGAAAAGGAAAGCACCCCATGCTGCTGTCCATGAGTCGAAGCAGATCGATGATACCCGAGATCAGCTTTGGAAATCACAGTTGGAGTTGCTTAATCAGCAACATCAATTGCAGAGGGAGAAACTCACCAATGAGTTTCAAACTACTCTAAAATCTATCCAACGCAGTATGCCTCATCAACTACACAAGCCCAGGTACCCTATAGACAAAAACCCATCTATTGTCCACACTGCCGCGAGCTACACATCCTGCTGATGCTTGCCTTTCATATCAGCATATCCAAGCACATGCCATCCAACGATATGAAGAACAACCATGTCATGGATGATGAACTACTTAGAACCTACCAAACTTGGAGTCAACCACAAATAGATTGTAGAGTGACCTCTCAGGGTGACGTGACTAGAACGGAAGGAGAGAAGCCCCCGATAAACTTGGCAGAAACACTCATAGAAAAAAAATGGCTGAGAGTAACCCAAGATAGGGTACAGACAGACATCTCTAATGAAGAGTGTGAGGGAGCAAGTAAGCGGCTGGTAGACTCCAAAGACATCGAACCTAGAGACAAATCATCCTCAATAGCTACTGTTGGAATAGAAGAACCTATACCCTTGATTGGAAGCTGTATAGATGAAGAAACAACTCCCTCAGAAGTTAGTATGAGACCATTCCCCTTGGAATTGAGACAAACCAAAGGGACTATACTTCGAAGAAAATCAGTCAAAACTCAATATTTCTTAGGGATTTGATAATGCAATCTTGCAAAGAAGGTAGCTTTGAGTGACAAGTCAGGATCTACAAACATACAAAGTCATAGACATCAGATGCAAGAGGTTGGGTTAGTCAATCGTGGAATTTTAAACAAAAAGACTGAATATTCACAGATTGAAAAGCTTAAACGACCTCCTCAGGATAGACGAGACAAGACCCATGACAAAAGACCCCTGCAACACTCTATAGGATCACTAATCCCCGAGGGGACTAGGGCGAGAGTACTGACGATAACCCAGAGCGAGTTACAGACAGACCCACCTAGAAAAGACATACACATACTCTCTCTCTCTCTCTCTCTCTCTCTCTCTCTCTCTCTCTCTCTCTCTCTCTCTCTCTCTCAAACACTTAACAATATCTATTCAAACACTTAACACTTAACAATACCATCAAACACTATCTATTCAAACACTGAACACTTAACAACATCTATTTAAACACTTAACACTATCTATTCAAACACTTAGCACTTAACACTTAACACTATTTATTCAAACACTTATCTTTCCTCTCTTCACTTTCTTTCACAAAAACAAACAAAACAAACTTTATCTTTCAAACAAAAAGCAAAACAAAAACTTCAAAAGCTTTTAAATCTTCAAGCATCAACCTCAAAGCATCAGCACCAACCTCAAAGCATCAAAAGCATGAACTGATCTTCAAGAATCTCAATAATCGCTCCAAAGACGCCTTCAATTGCTCCAACCTGCACAAAACAAAGTGAGGAAGAAGACGCTAGATCGCACGAATTTGGAAATATGAAACAGACATCGGATTCCGACATCCTTCAAACGCGTCAGAATCTGACGTCCGTGTTGGTTCAGGTCCAGACGCCAAACGACGTGAATAGGCTTTTGGATTGTTGACGTGGACGTCGGAATCCGATGTCCATGTCGGATGACACATAAATATTTTTTAAAGAAAAAAATGCCACACCATATCCACGTTGAGATGTTGGATTCCGACGTGCACTTTAAAAATTGGTTGCCGCCACAATTTCCCGATCACCAAACTCCGATTTTGGGATTTTTTGCCATGATGTCGGATTCCGACGTGTCGAATTGTGACAGATTATAAAATTTTCGAAAATATGTCGGACGCCCATGTCGGAATCCGCGCGATATGTTATTGTGTTTGTAATATATTGATTGACATTATCAATATATTACTGCAATTGATCACAATATTGTTACTAGTTTTTATATGTGTAATATTGAACCAAGAAATGCAATGTCGGAATCCGAAATATGGGCAATGTTGGATTCCAAGATGTGCAACGTAATAACTAACTAGGAATTTTGAAACTATGTGCAATGTCGATTTTAAAGAACCATGTCATATATACAATCAAAATGCAATTCATAATGTGCATGAAGTAATGTAATAAAATATCACAATTTATAATGTGCGTGAAGTAATGCAGTAAGATATTGCAATTCATAATGTGCATGAAGTAGTGTATGAATAGAAAGTACAACGTGATCAAAGACGTCGGGGCTACGACATCCACGTTAGCGACACGTTGGAATTGGTCGTCAGATTCCGACGTCCACGTCATAATCCGACGTCCATGTCATTGCCGACGTTAGGCTTCCAAGGTGGTTGTCCACAACATCTCGATGTCGAGTGGCTGTCGCAGTGCGACAATATTGTGGACATCGAATTCCGACGGCCCTATTCTGACGTGTTTTGCGATGCTTGTGACGAACTGAAAAAAATAAAATACGCGATTATTCGTCGTAGATCACGTCGAAAATCACGACGAGTGTTGCATTGCTCTTGGACAAAGTTCACGCATTAATTCACATTCCAAGCCCCACATTTGGTTGTAAGCATTAATGGGAACAGAACCCATTGGGCCCGAAGAGTTTCTAAGGCCAGCGTGCTATCTCTTTCTTCTGTGAGGCAACGAACAGGTTGATAGCCCTCCTTCAACACAATGTTGTTTCCATCTCCTTTTGATTGTCAAGTCCTTTAGCATAGTAGGGACTGGTGGGCTAGGTTACAGATGGCTCCTACAGGACATCTTTGCCCATGAGGTGGATAGTGAGTGGCGATAACTATTGCTTAGATATCGGCTAATATTCCAAAGTGGTGCTGCTTGTCCATAAGTATCACATTGATATAGAACTCGTGCTGATACTAACTCAAGCTTGGAGATTCTCAGGTCATAGACTAGCAATGACAATTCAATTACTCATCTCCTAATGTCTGCTCAAACAATATACAACTATTTAGAGTAGGCGTCGACACCTCAAGATTTAGTTTAAACAATGGACAATTTAGCACTCCTCTTGTAAAATCGTAACATAACAGAGAGGATACTATAAGACTCCTTAGATGAAATACAGCACTCTGCAGGGCCATGGCAACTAAGCAGACTTGTCAACTATATTTCTTACTATTAGCACTGAAAACATGCCTTCCACAGGTTTCCATTGACGCTATCTCAACACACGATTGCTTTCTCATTCCATAGCTCTCATGCTAACAAAAGAGTTCTTACAACTGCACACACTATAGGGAACTCAAAAGATAGCATTCAAGATTAGAGTTCATGAAGACGGGCCTGTTTCTTAATCAAAAGGGGATTGCACTATACATCCTCACACACAATGGCTGTCACCTCTTTCACACAATGGCTATTAGACTTTTCACAAGGCCTATGGAGACATTCACTACACAAAAAGGATAAAACCAAAAGATGGACAAGTACCAGGAAGAAGCTCAGAAGAAGATCGTAAGATTGATTTCCACACATTTTATAATGGTGTCTAAAAGATCCCCTTTCATTTTGCCACTTGTTCACCCTTCGACCTAGTCTTGCCCTTTCATGTACTCCTTGCCATGTGTCTACGTTTTGTGGACCTCTTTTTCTTTTGTACCTTCATCCTTTTCTCCCCTCATGATAGTCACCTTTTACACTTTTCCCTTCTATGATGGTTACAATACTTCCCACTGAACTCTTGACATATTGCAAAAAAAGTGGATTTTATCACTGATTGCCAGTGATTGTCAACCTCTCACTTTTTGACACCTGGCTAGCTTAAGCACATGTCTATTAGTGAAGGTCCCTGAAGGGCTAGCAAGGTCATTATGGCCAGTCATTCCAATACTTATCCAATAGGTTCTTACCACTTCTCCAAAAAATGAAGTTTCTGTTGCAATTCTTCAATTTCTCTTTGAAAAGCATGTCAATGCTAAGGTTGAGGGGGAACTTTTGGCTTATATTGTGATTTTCATTTTTTGGTCTTTCTAGCCGATAATTGTCGTTACACCTCTATTTCTTGATTATCTGCACTGTAATTCCTGATAATCACTTCCTTTCTCCCAGTATTTTGACCGTTACGTACTGTTGTGTCGATTCATCTCGATCTTTTGCTGCTGGTAGCTCAATTAGTGCAATTTCCAAGTTGTTGATTTTTCTCGTATGACAAACTAGAGCAATCCCCGACCAAAAACTGACCGTCTTTGAAAAGCAAAGAGGTTTTCTCATTAGCAAAAATATTTTTCAGTACATCAAAATGGTGCTCGACAATGCCGACATTTTTAAAGTTTGAGCCAATTCTAAGGCCTTAAAACTTCTGTTAGCCCCATTTAAACGGGCTGGGACCTATTTCTATATAAATCGTCATTTTTTTCGCATGACTTACAAAAAAGCGACACTTGTCAAATTTTTAGACGGTGCTTCAAATCTACTCAAAGGCCCATTTTACGGTCACAAAATTTTTTCTAGCCACTTTAAGGGCGGGTCGGGACCCTTCTTATTGGCATTTGTGCCACTTTCTATATAATTTTGCCGGTTGTACATAATAGCTTTTTATAGCTTCTATGAACATTTTTGCCCATAGTAGCCCGATTTTTGGCTACAAAACTTTGGCTAACAAGAGGGCTTGTTATCGGGCGTAGACGGTCACCACAAGCTATTGTGTTGCTTTGTAGTGAGGTAAGGTAATGGTGACCCATTTTGGCGGCTATAGCAAGCCCATTCACGCTGCTATTGGCCATTATTGGCATTAATAGATAAATATTTCAGGAGTAGGTAGTCATAGTGGTATCACTTTGAGGTGAAGAAATGAAGTCGGATGAGGGGTGGCCGGGTGAGCAGGTGAACATGGAAAGAGCCCCTAAAAGGGCATGGAAGTCACATGGCCTAATCTTTAAGAACCCTAAAATAGGTAACCCCGGCCTCATGTTCTTATTTCACTGCGGCTTGCCCTAAATTATTTCAGTTTTTATTTTGCTTGTGTTTCTGCTGCAGGCGATCGATTAATCTTACGCTGGATCTGTGTTGTGATCCATCATCATGAGGGCGAAGGTATGATTTGCTTTTCCTATCTCTTGAAGGCATTGCGATCTGCGTCTGGATCGTAATATTTCTCCATGTGTGCTTGTTGGGTTTGTTTTCCTGCTCAAAAATTTGTGTGGTTCGAAGGATTTGCCTTCGCTGCCGTGGTGTTTTTGGAGATGGATCGTTTAAGGTTTCGCCATATCTTTGGATGAGGTTATCGCTTACGTGATTGAGGGCTATTTCTTTGGATGAGGGTATTTCTTATGTGATTAATGGCTATCTTTTTGGATGAGCTTATTTTCTAGCATTTGAGGTTTTGTATTGTGAACATTGCAGTGGAAGAAAAAGCGTATGCGCAGGCTGAAAAGAAAGCGCAGGAAGATGCGTCAGAGATCTAAATAGATAATCTGGACTTACCAGCCACGAGATTAAACTTGATAAGTTGTTGCGAGATGTTAAGCTTTTGTCAAGAGATTCAAAGCTTGGTTTTAGATAGGCAATCCGTTAAGCGCTTCATTAGTGGTTATAGTTTGAGGTCTTATATCAGACTTTTATGTTGTCAGCAGTGAAATACTAAACGCTGAAGAGCTCTTATCATACTGGATTCCGAACGTTTGTTTTCATGTAATGTGAGTGAAAGTTGCTGTCTCTCTCCTACAGATGGTGTAGTTTGATTTTCAAATCCAGGAAGCAGAGTAGGCTATCCCATTTATTTGCGAACTATAAGCTGGTCTAGCAAATGTTTTTCTCGTAGTATATCAAATTGTAATCTTGAACATGATTCGTCCTGATGCTCAGTAACTTATGGATATTCGGTTTCCTTCATAAATAAAATGTGAGCTTGGCAGTATTTCTGTCAGTGGACTCTCTAGAATGTTTTACAGTGCTATCTGTAGGATTTTCTGTACATTATCGAAATTGCATAGGTTCAGCTGTATATTGAATAATTTGCCTCACTCTGCATTCATGCTCTCAAGATGTTTTACCCTTGTAAAGGAAAATGCTAAGCCATTCATGTGAGTAACATTGAAATGGCTTATTAGCAATATCTTCTAAACTTACGATTATGAATTAGGTAGCGGGCGTGAGCAGGCCCGCTACCCTGTGTAGCAGGCAGCCTTCACGCATTGAGCCGCTCTGCGGCGAGGTGCGTTGAAGGTTGCTTTTACATGGTAGCAGTCCTGCGCACGGCCTGCTACCGGGCAGTAATTTGAAGGCCAATTGAATATGGCTCTGAACATCTGTGTTCAGAGCCTATGAACATTCAACACCTGTCTGCTATCACTCCTCATGCCAATTACGGATGGATTTTATCCATCTCTCCTGCATCTGAGCAGTTAGAAGCATCCATCTCTCCTGCATCTGAGCAGTTAGAAGCATCCATCTCTCCTGCATCTGAGCAGTTGGAAGCTATTGTGCACACGGAGAGACTCTTAATACCTGCTTCTAAGGAGAATGTAAAATTTACTTAAGAGTTGCATTTTTGCACTGAAAGTAGTAAATTTCTAGCTAATGTATGCTTTCCAAATAATGGAATGGTGCGTACTGTTAGTAGTGTTCAGATGGATAAGAATTCCTCCTGAGTTTGAAAAATTGCTTATATGAGATGGTGGGCAGAAAAAGCCGGGGAACTTATAACATTTGTTCTGTTTTAGCTATGAGTGCAAACAAGATTTATTGTCATTTTTTATAACCTTAATTGTCATCCATCCATTTTTGTGTGCTGCATAGAAATTTCTTGAATTTCCTAAAAGACCTATTTTTATTGCAACAACTTGTAAAACTAAGTTAAACTTTTTGAAGTGGCTAAGTCTTCGCTTCAAAGCCTTGCTTAAGACTCCTTGTCCCACCTATGCTTCTTTAACCCTATGACTCCACTACACTATACACTAAAGTCAATTTAGAAGATTTGAATTTTTGTGTCAACAAGCTAATTCGAGATGTTTCTAGGGCATTGGATACAAAGCTTTGATAGTGAAAAAGAAGGCTTTGCATGGGTTATGGCTGATGGTTTGGGTCGAAAGTTGCCAGTGACAATTAGTCGAAATTTTGGGTGGCGGCCGATGGTTTGGGTAGACGGCCAATGTTCATACAAATTTGGTGCGGATTTAGGATTAGGAATGTGTGTGTGTGTGTGTGTGTGTTTGTGTACCACCACTTTTCACATGCGTGGCATGCACGTTTTTTTACCAAAGCTTATATATCAACTGTTATCACTTTTCACATGTGTGGCATGCACCTTTCTTACCAAAGCTTATATCAACTACCACCACTTTTCACGTGTGGAGTGTACGTTTCTTATTTCTTAAAATTAAAATCTAATAGATATATATACTAAATATAAACATTAATCAAAGGATAATATAAACTAAATATATCATTTACTAATGTAGGTATTCTGTGTACATTTCAATCAGCCAAATAAGAGTAAGCATCAATTTAGATATAAAAGATTTACACAAAATTCAAACTCAGATTTATATAAAATTCAAAATACAAAGTCATTTTAAGTATTGTTGTGTACACCATCAAATTCAACATTGTCTGTACTTTACTTAGTCTCACAATTTCATATCCTTCAATATAACTTCATATTATTAACAAATTCATCTACATTTATCAATAAAAATCTCTTTCGAGGAAGAAAATTTTCGCAAAGTTGCTGATAGTACAAAAACTGGGTAAATTGTTCTATCACCCAGATAAACATTATCTCCAAAATAGAATAGCTCCATTATCTCTCGCACAAATATCCTATAGTTTACCACAACCTGCACCATTTGCACATACATACACACACATAGCCTCAATCCCATAGACATACACACACATTTTTGCTGCGGGTTTGTCTCGGCGTCTAGCATTGGACGAAACAGACGACATGCAAGACGGAGCCCGTTCGACGATACTGGACCACTTATTGGGAATGTCGAAAAGTGGTCCATTTGTTGTGCCCAATATGGCGGTCCTTTCGGCATGAAGGACATTTTCAAACAAACGACGTTTGAATTTAGCTGCAACTGGTCCAGTGGGTTCGTGCCAAGCCCACGAACCTATGGCTACCTTCCATCCGAGGTTCTGACATCTTTAGCACGAATCCGACCAGTTTTTGGTCCGACAGGCCTAGGTTTCCTATATTGTTTTTTAGGGTTTAGGGCTCGGACACGTTTCTCTGTGGGTTTGTCTCGGTGTGCAGCACTGGATAGAATAGACAGCATGCAAAATAGAGCCCGTTCGGCAATATCGGACCACTTCTTGAAAATGCCGAAGTAGTCCATTCTTGTGCCTCAATAATGCTCCATCCGGCACAAACGTTTTCATAAAAACAATGTCCAAGTTAAGCTACACCTGGTCCAGTGGGTTCGTGCCAAGCCCACGAACCTGTGGCCACCTTCCGTCCAAGGTTCTGACATCTCTAACACGAATCCGACCAATTTCCGGTCCGATAGGCCTAGGTTTCCTATATTGCTTGAATTTATGGCTTGGAAGCATATTTATCTGTAAATACGGAACCGTTTGGAGTCCGGTTTGTTGCTGCGGGTTCATCTCGGCATGCAGCACTGGACGGAATATACAACATGCAAAACAGAGCTCTTCAACGATATCGGACCACTTATTTGGAATGCCAAAAAATAGTCTATTTTTGTGCCCTAATGGCGCTCCATCCGGTACGAAGGACATTATTAGAAAAACAACATCCAAGTTGAGCTGCACCTGGTCCAGTGGGTTCGTGCCAAGCCCACGAATCTGTGGCCACCTTCCGTCTGACGTTTTGACATCTCTAGCAGAAATCCAACTTGTCTCCTTTCTCTCACCCTCTTCCATATTTTAGATTTAGTTTTACCATATCCCTCGGCCCCCATACACACAACGCGTGCACACACACACACACACACATCTTTTCGTTCCATCCCGATTCCCCTTTCGTCTATGTTATTCCCCTCTCTTATAATTTCTCATCCCCTCTTAACCTCATTGTAATGGGGTCTGATCGCCCCCAGACCAGTTCATTGCGCACTACGATATCATTTCATATAGTGGTTATGAAATGTCAAGCCTACCTTTTTTGAATAGAACTATTCAAAATGGCCCTTTTTAACATGGTAGTTGTTAGGTGGTCTGGGCGATAAGTATGACACCATGCCATTTAGCTTTAGGGTTCTCACCCCTCCCTCACATTATATCGCCCACTCTTTTGCTAACGGTTCAATTGATTAGGATGTGAACAATTTTGCTATTAAATAGATTAGTTTATGAATGGTTAGGTTGTTAGACTCGATTAGATCATACTAAATTAGGCTTTTAATTCAATTAAAGTTTTAACAAAAGAAACGCAAACAATGTAGTGGTAACATCATCTAAAAATTTGAAGTAATTGTAATTCGAGTAGTAGAAATTAGGGTATTAGGCATTAGTCAATAGGCATTACGCATTATGTTTTAGGTTATAGGTGAAGAAGAAAAAGAAGATGTGGAGGAAGAAGAAGAAGAAGAAGATGGTGATGATGATGAGGAGGAGGAGGAGGAGGAAGAAGAAGATGATGAGAGGACGTACATTTGTCTTGCTTCCTCTTGCTCTTGCTCTTGCTCTTGCTTCTTCTTGCTTCTCCTTTCGTGTTGACTGGTTTTTCTCTCTTTCTCTTGAAAAAACACATCCATTCAAAGCTGGAAAGACAAATTTAGATCCTTGGAAGGGGTATACCCTACCTCTCCCCATCTTTGGCTGCAAGCTGAGGTGAAGGTCTCATTCACTAGCTCCATCTTCATCTCCCTCCATCGGTCACAGCAGAAAAAATTTAATAACTTTTGATCTCAATAGAACCTGAAAAATCTCTCTGGTCAAAATGTGTATCAAATAATTACACCTATTTTGTCTTTTTCTAGTAAAGAGATCTAATAGTTGGATCATTCTATATAGGCTCCAAAATTCTCGATCAAAATCATTTTATTCTACTTTTCAAACAGACTAACCGAAAACAAATTTATAACTTTTTATCCAAGTGAAATCTACAAAATCGCTTTGGTCAGATGGTAGAAAGAATCACTGCTCTCATTTTGTTTTTTTACATCAAAGAGATCTAATGGCTAGGTTATCTTAAAAAGACTTCCGCACTCCGATAACCCTAGAAAAGTCTCTCTCTCTCTCTCTCTCTCTCTCTCTCTCTCTTCTTGCTTGCTTTTGATGTGTGTGTGTGTGTGTGTGTGTGTGTGGGTGAGAGAGAGAGAGAGAGATGGATCTTAGAGAGTGAGGGAGAGAAAGAGAGGGAGAGAGAGAGAGAGAGAGAGAGAGAGAGAGAGAGAGAGAGAGAGAGAGAGAGAGAGAGAGAGAGACGTTGAACAGGGGAGGTGGAGGCTGGGGGAGAAACCAATATGTATGTATGGGGAGGTGGGGAGGGGCTCCCATACATGCATCCCCCTCCCTCTGGCAGAATGGAGGATTTTGGGCAAACTGTGATAGAATTCGTGGCCAATACTAGAAATTGTGGACAGTTAGATGCATCCAACTACAGTACTCGCGAATTCTTTTAGGGGATGCTTTCTGTCAAAATACTGATTTTTGTATGTTTTTTTGAATTTTTTTAAGGGAGAGAATTCGCAGAGGGTGCAGAGAAATTGTACTCATTATGGGCGATTTCGTGGTATGGCTGGCGATTTTTGATACTTAGGTTTTGTTGACATACAAGGGAAATTATGACAAAAGTGAGTTTCTAATAGAAAACAGGCTAAATCTCCGAGATAGAATTCGCGGAGCTGCTGGAGGACTGATCTTTGATAGATCTAGCCTCAGTGAAGTCGGCAAATTCTAAGACCAAGATTTGGTTGAAAAACAATGAATTTTGATAGTATATCAGGGTGTTTTCAGAGAATCTGAATAGGGTCAAAATTCGTGGAGGTGATAGAATGGAAGATCAGTGTCTATAATGGCTGCAGACAAACCGACGAATTCGGATATACCTGTTTGGTCAAAAAAAATGTCACTTGGTTCACTTCTTTCAAAGAAAATGTCCAAGTTGACACTTTTGTTGCTTCCCCCCGGCTTGATAGTTGCTCAGTAGCTCGTTGAGGACCTAGAGAGAAGTCTCGTGCTGCAGTTTGAAGAGAAAAAAGCAAGCAAGATTACACACAAGCATGTGAGCGAAAAAACAAAAACAAAGAAAGCTATGTAGAGAATCTTAAAAAGCGACAATGACGCCAATGTTGGAAGTATTTCTAGTTCGTACGGTAGCTAGATCTACTTGCGGATGTAGTATAGTGTAGAAGGGTTTGTCCACTTTCTAAGATCTACAAGCTTTCTAGCAAAATAAGAACAAAAGGGAATTGTGGGCACCAAGTCAGCCATCTAGTGCTCGAAAAAACAACTAAGGTTCGGCTAAGGCTTCCCAACTAGCCAATACCTACTAAGAAATAAACTTTGCTAAGGCGGTACCCAACTAGCAAAGGTGTCTAATCTGAATCCTACTTAACACCCAAAAGGGATTAGAAAATATGATTTGCGACTAATACTAAGTAGTAAGCAAATAAAAACATGCCACAAGTAAAACCGATGAAAAGGAGACAAGAGGAGGCCCGAGCACCTTCCCTCAAGCTATGCACCTTTCCAAAGGGAACACAAGTGAAATAGAAAGACAATCTCCAATTAGAGAATGACAATATAGCATAATCTCAAAAGTGTTGTTTACAAGAAAAATTTCTCTCTTCTTATAGCAAGAAGGGCCTTCCATAAGTATCCACTAACTTATGGGATTAGTTTAAAAGTAGCCATTCTAAGGCCTCTTGAACTTCTAACTTAGAACTTAGAACTTTAAAAAGTTTCTAACTTGAGACTTAAGATAACTTGAGAACTTAGAATCTTTTTAAGCTTAAGTTTCTTAAGTCTACGTTCTAATCCTAAGTTTAAGTTATTTTATTATTTTAAGCTTCTACCCATGGACTTACAAATCACATGCCATAGTAGAAGTTTATTGGTCAATATTCATACGTGGGCTTACGAAACACATGCCACAGAGTTTTATTTCTTTTTTTATATTTTCACTGTGTTTGCATAGTTGCTAACATATTGCAACACGCTCTCTTCATGTACATACAACGAAATTGATTCATTAGTCAGTAGCCAAGCAACGTTTAACAACTCATCATTGTGCAGATTTCAATGACTCGGACATTAAAGATGAGAGTGTCGAAAGTGATTGATGGTTCGCCTAGCCCGTCTTTGTTATCTGAACTACGAGTATTTAAGGAACAATATCCTGCGTTACCACAATCAGTCGTTGCGAAACTATAACTCCAGTTGATCATATCAGTAGGAGGCTGCGTGTAGTGCCCCATTTCTTGAGTTTCATGGTATGGTTCCAACATGGATTCGATAGTGGAAGATCCATCGTCTATTACACGTGTGGGCTTGATCTTTCCTACGGAATTAATGGTCACTGACTAGTCTCGATTCCTAAACGTTACTCATCCTTTATTCCAGCCATGTACTACACGGGCATTAGAAAGCCAAGGGCGACCAAGCAAGAGTTCATAAGAGTAGGTGTTATTGTTAGCAATGTCCAAAACAACTAGATCAAGTGTAAATTTTAACCCGGCAATTTTGACCAATACGCTTGGTATCACACCTTATGGTCGAACAAGACTTTGCTCGGCCATTCAGAGTTGGCAATTTGGCATATTCAAATAATCTTGTAGTCCCCATTCTTTCATTACGGTAGCTAGAATGAAAGAGGGTAAAATAAAACTGGGAATAATGAATTGAAAAAATGAGCGATAAAATGAATGGAAGAAAAAGAAAAAAGAAAAAGAAGCAATAGATAAAATGAGATGAGCGGCAACGGCGCCAATGTTGTACTTTTAGTTCTTCTCTAAGTTCTAGTATGGCGGTTTCCCATCTAGTAGAAATAGGAATGATCTAAAGTTCATTGTGTAGGGTAAGTACGGGTAAGATATACTCAATTCACGGTTTTGTTTCTTCTAAGGCGGTCTCCCTACTAGAAGATGATTCTAAAAAGGGAATCAGGAAACATCACTATGGCTGCCTCCCATCTAGTGAAAAAGCATAAACAAACCTAGTTAACTTTACAAGGGATGAAAGATGAATTAATTATCCCATAAGTAATTACACAATCCAAATGCGAAGGTCTAGTGGGGGTTCGAACACCCACCACAAAGTATTCAATCACCAATGGGGCACACAAGTAAGCATAGAAAGATGACA
The DNA here is from genome assembly GCA_029204225.1 of Diphasiastrum complanatum. NCBI lineage: Eukaryota > Viridiplantae > Streptophyta > Lycopodiopsida > Lycopodiales > Lycopodiaceae > Diphasiastrum > Diphasiastrum complanatum. The sequence continues at coordinate 81,594 of MU831647.1, forward strand.
CAAAGGTGTTTCTATTGATTCAAAAGCTTGTAGACATGTTGTTGAAGGCACTCATCCACTTCCATATATGAAGTGGTGGGCCTATGCTCTAACATGCTTATGGAACTAAGTCTAAGCTTAATGATAATTAACTTGTAAAGTGCCTTCTCTAAACAAATGAAGTGCACTTACAATAAACTTAGAATTAAACTTAACTTGAACTTAGGAATTAAATCTTAAACTTAGACTTTCTAAGTTGAACCATCACAAATGATTGTTTGTAGTAATTAAACTTAAATAGTAAAAAGTCTAAGTATAGGATTTTCCAAACATTTATTTACTTGTGGACTTACAAAACACATGCCACAATAAATTCCTATGTTGGGCTAACATAAGGGACAACATTATCCCCCTCTTTATTGGATTGGCGGTCCCACGCCAATGGCAGCTGTTCTTTGCTGGGCTGTGTCGTGATAGGTCTCCTTATTGAGAGTGAGGCTTTGATGTCATGCAGATTTTTGCCAACGTGCTCCAACATTTTCCACCGTAGCTTATTCAAAAAGGGTCGCAGGCCATAATAATGGAACATGTTCTGGAGGAAGCCATGCGTTTGCCTGATTTCCATCATGTCGACATGAAGGGCACTTGTAATGGCCGCACGGTAATAAAGTCGGGCCACGTTGAGGTGATCCATCTCGGTGACCAAGGGCTTATTGATATCCAACAGAATGGGAGGTAAGGAATGATCCCCAAGAGTCGCCAAGGGTGCCAAGAAGCCGATAAGGCCGCAATTGTCGGCGAAATAATGCACATCCCTGTCTGGATACCGATGGTATCGCTTATAAAATTGGCTATCTCCAAACCCGATTTTCTCGCCTTCCACCAAAACTCTTTCAATCGCTCTCATCTCCAAATCCTATACCACCCGCAGTGGTGCCACTTGAACGGCATCGAGTGACACCCCGAAATTCAAGTCGAGACATGCTAGAGTCTACTGTATTCAAGGCGAAGTATCCCGTGGCAGGTTTACCTTACTCGATCTCAAGCTGTGTCGCACGCATAAAGCCAAAGTTCAAGTCTTAGAGCTGCAACCAGCTTGGAGACGGGCCATGTTTTTTGCAAATAAGCCGGCATTCTTACGCTACCTCAGCGCACCAACCTATTTGTGGGTCAACCTGGAATATTTCTCTCTCAAAAGGCATGAACCTTTCACACTGGAGTTTGCGGCCAACAAGATCTATTGGCCTATTGTCTTTTGCACTGAAGGGAAAAGCTGCTCCCAAGGACCCAGGTAAGGAAGGGGTTCAGATCCATCTGTGTAGTGTTGAGGAATATCAGTGAATGGAGAAATATTAGTGAATGGAGGAACATAGGGTTCATTTTGTAGAGGGAGTTGTGAAGAACTAGGTTGAACTAATAGGTGGGGGTTGAGTGGCGATAGAAGGTGTGGAAAAAATGGTGGTAACGACAGTTTGCAGGAGTTGAGCGACGAAAGAATCAGAATCAAAATTAAAATCAAATGCGGAGGAGGGGTTGGAAGTGATGATGGGGGGTGGTGATTTGGGGATAGGGGATGGTAAAGAAATAGAAATGGTGATTGGAGAGAATGAAGTAGTGGCGGTGATGGAGGGTGGGGTGGACAGGAGAACCGCAATGATGGTTGTAATCGTCGTGGCGTCAAGTGAGGCTGCCTGATCTGCCTGGGTTAACTGCTGTAATCTGCTTTTGTATTGGTAGGCCTGCTATTGTGGTGACTGTTGCTGGGGAGGACGTATTGGTGAGAATGGTCGCTAGTTGGTGGGCGGAGTACTGGGCCACCAATGTGTGGTCAAAGGTGCCCGAGTCATCTCCCCCAAAGTCATCGTCTTCGATATCCCCAGCATATGCTTCTTGCGCATCTGTTTGTTGTGGATCTGCTTTGCCTGCTACGTCAACTTTTTGAGGCTTGGCTACTTTGCTGGATTTTCTGTGGTGCGTGATTCTCAGGCGACAAGCGCTTGAAGGTTTGTGCTCGCTGGGTGGCTTGGTGCGTCACATTTGGATACTTGGCCTGATTTGCTATGCACATTGGGGCCCCAACTGGTGAGTTAGGACCATCGTCCGGATGTGCCCTACCTTGGTCATAGTGGCCTTCTTGGCCTTTAAAGCTGCGTGTAGGTTCTTTGTCAGCTTGTCGGGCCAGTTGGTAGTGCTGGATCTCCTGCTACCCAACCGCGAAATATAAAGTGAATAAATTGCTGGGGAGAATTCGGTCCATCTTGGGTTGTTGGACTTCAATCAGCCTGTGCACTAATTCCACTTCACAAAACTCCTTATCCTTGATGCAACGTATAGCGTAGCCATCATTAGTGAATATGACCATTGTACCATCATCTTCTAAGAAGGGTTTGAGATAGTTATGATCGTAAGCCTTGTCACTTCCATGAATGGTCTCACCTTCATTCGGAAACTCCAATGCATGTATTACTAAAATATCCAGTGCAACTATAAGTTCGTTCTGGCCTGATGGAATTCATAAAGACTCGTTCTCAACATCAAAAGTAGAATATGATGCTCGCACGACGCATTCCAATTGTTGCCTAGTACATGCAGGAAGGTGAATGTTGAACTTGGCCAAAAACTTCCGAGAGGACTCGATCTTCACCGCCAGTTTTGGAATGGTGACTAAGTGAATCTCTACAGTGAACCTGCGTAGCTTAGGGCAATTCAGAAGAGGCTTTTGTTGCCAACCGGATGCCATGATGTGATGTGGAAATCAAGGCGGTTGAGAGTATGAGATTGTATAAACATACTGGAGAGAGTATAAAGTGAGTGCAACTGAAAAATTTGATTGAATTTTGTGAAAAATTTTGGTAGAGTCTCTCCAGCACACTCATAGAATGAACTCGCACAAGGGTAGGGTCCCCTATTTATAGTCTTTTTTGGGGCAAAAAAAATTGGAATTTGCCCATGTCACAGAGAACTCGCCAGCACAGATGGAATCCAATTTTGATGATGTGGTAGAGGTTCTGTGTGAGTTTGCTTTGCTTAACCAACTTTTCTCAAAAATTTCACAGTAAGATCGGCTAACTGTGGGTGAGTTCTAAATGTTGTCTGCAAATTTTGACCATGACTGTAGGTAGCTGTGCGAGTTTGTTAAATGTTTTGACAACTCAAACCCGTTTAAAATCCACTTGACTCGGATTCTGACAAAAATAATAGCCAAGAAAAATGTGCTGAACCCAAATTTAGCATTTTCAGACAATGGGCGAGTTTCTGGTGGCCTGTGCGAATTTGTTTTGAGCTCCCTACCTACTATTTGAGTTTCCTCCTTGAAGTTTCTTTGCTAATTTTTTGAAGGTCTCCAAACAAATTCGCATAGGGGTCATATGTGATTTGATGAGGCTAAAAAACACTTTTACAATATCGGCAAGTTTTGTCTATGACAAAAATCACTAATTTGGATCCACTTGGTCAAAATTGATGAATTTCCATTGTAACCAAAAGATTGACCTGATCTGAGTTATAACAAAACTCGCCCTAGTGATAGGTGTGTTCTACAAGGCTGATAGAGGATTGGCGAGTTCTGTTTGAGTTTTTCTAACTATGTTAATATGTGTTTCTGGAACTTAATCGAGTTTCTATAGGGAATTGGATCTGATCTGGTGATAGATCTTGAGATTGATTTTCTCGTGTTACTTATCACTGTACTTGCAAGTAATCCTACTGGATCTTAGAAAGAAGTAAGTGGAAAGAATAAAAAATAAAAACACACCACCCAACAGGCAAACACATAGAACGATGAAGTACATTTCAAGATAGAAGGAGTGCTCATGAAACTGTCTAAGTTGACTCCCATTCACTACAGTAGTATCTAAGAGGATGCCTTCCAGTGTTTTAAGGCGGGCATATCCAGAAGAAAAGATCTTATTGATAATGTCTGGCCCTTGCCCGGTGAATTTCAACTTTCCTCTATGTGCTTTTGCCTAGTATAGGAGGACCTTATCCCCCTCTTTAAACTCTTTGAGCTTGATTAAACAATCATGCCAATCTTTTTGTCTAGTACGCTTGTGAACCTGTTGTGCATGAAAACTGATGGTATAGGTTTCACAGAGCTTTTCAAGATAAAATAGGTGATTGGCTAAGAGTTGTTTGGAATCTAATTTTAGATCATAGGCCAGGCATAAAGATGGAACATAAAATTCAACTGGCATAACTGCTTCATGGCCATAAGTCAACTGAAAAGGAGCATTCCAGTATTTTTTCTTAGGAGTTGTGCGATAAGCCCAAAGTGCGGCATATAACTTCAGTTCCCAATCAGACCTACTGGCCTCTACAGTCTTAGTGAGGATTTCACATAAGATCTTATTAGTGTACTCAGCTTGGCCATTACATCACGGGTAATAAGGGGCACTTTTTCGATGGACCACTAAGAAGGTGGATAATAGTGTTCGATCACTACATTTAAAAAATGTGTTCCCCTGTCACTAATGATTTCTAGTGGAAAACCAAAACGTACTATAATATGCTCATAGAGGAATTTAGCAATGGATTTTGCATCTGCAGATTTAACAACACGAGCTTCATCCCACTTGGTGCAATAGTCGGTAGCTACTATAATATATCGAGATTGTGTGAATCTAGCAACAGGGCTAATCGGTCCCACATAGTCAATTCCCCATTTGAAAAATGCTTGGATTGCCATTACAAATTGATGTGTATCCTTAAATAAGGTTGGCCTCCAGAATCTAGCCAACAATATTTTTCGCGATGTTGTCTCAGATGAGAAATGTCCATCGCCACTTCCTGCATGGGCTAGGGAAATGATGGGTGTTATTTCTCTCTCGGTGAGACATCTACGGATAATTCCATCCGTCCCTTTTTTATATAGTTCTCCAATAATGAGGGTTTAGGGAGCGGATTCATAAATCAAAGCTCGCTAAGTGGGTTTAGGTAGATTTGGATCAATTTGGCTAGTGGTAAGATATTTCGTGATTTCGCGGGCCCAAACTAGGATGCTTCATTTTCTCTTTCATAGCCATTTTTCTTTTAAGCGTGGGTAATTGGAAGGTTAATATTTTCTTGTTCGCTGAATGGGTTTGTGAGGTGTAAGGTGTCTTCATGAAGTTCAAGAGCTAAGTCTTGGGTCTTGTCTATGGTGCCTAACTCCTGCCTCCATTTTCCAATGTATTTCCACAACACACGGAAGGGCAATGTGACATTGGTCTGGAGTAGGTCACCCCGTACTTCAACGCCTTCTATCGCAAAATCTTCCGGAGTGGTTCGTACAGGTTGTGGAGTAAGGTGTGTCTCATTATTATCGTCTTGCAGTTGTTTTTGGAATTCATCTCGGAGTTTTATTTGCTCAATAGAATTAGGATAGACTAAGGGAGTGGAGTTCTCACTAGGTATGGCAGCTGGATCATCAGGTCATCTATCCATTTTTTGGTTAGCTGCTCTATGAGCTCTAGTCATGGCCATAGCTGGTAAGGTCTCGACCTGAATTGAATAAACTAGGATAGAAGGTTTAGGTCGATTTGGACAGTCTTTCGTATGGTGCTCAATTCCGCAGTTATCACATAGGGGTGGGAATTTGAGCTTATCAGGACAACGGGTGCTAGGATGTCTGCCAGCACAAACAAAACAATCTATCAAGGCAGGCATGGGTTGTGCCACATAACTTACTTGTGGAGCTACATAAAACGGCTGGTTTGGATCATAAGTGATAGTAGTAGTGACATATTGGTATGTCGGGTCCACTTGATAACTAGCATCTTGGGTTTCTTCAACGTAATATGTAGCTGGATCAATATATCTTGTCTTATTATTCTTTGAACTAATCAGAGGTTTGTACTACACTTGTATCAACGTAGAGAGCAGGTGCTTGTGGTTGAGGTTGATTCGCTACATAAGGCTGTCTAGGTTGAAACTGATGTGGGCCTAGAGGTCTTGACTAAAATTGTCCTGGTCGCTGATAATTATGTTGAGGATTGTAAGGTGGTGGACCAGGGGGTCGATATCGCCTATACATTGATCTTGCATTTTGCGGGAAATATGTTTTCACATGTGGTTGGCAGTATGGTTTTGAGAATAGGTATGGCAACACACATTCACCTGAGAAGGATAGGTCTTGTCAGCCATATCTTTAAGTACTTTTTGGAAATCAGGTGTAAGCTTATCCATTTGGGCTTGCTGGGTCTGGCAAATCAGTGGAATTAGAACTAGAGGTGTGCTCAGAGTGTGGATCATTTTTAGCATGAGCTTTCCCCTTGCGATCACGATGATCATAGTCACCATCAGATCCTTCATCTTCTTCTCTAATAGCGTCATCCATTACTTCTTTAAGCTGGTCGTATGAGTCGACTGATTTAAGTTCTCTTTTGATAGATTTAGGTAAGCCTACCAAAAAGAGTTTGATAGCCATTTTTTTGTGATTTTCTCATCAACGCATTCCACCTTGCCAACACTTAAAGTGCTCAATGTAGGTGCATACAGATTTGTCCCTTCTCATCTTGATACGGGATAATTGAATGAAAGGGCTTTGGGTGAACTTCAAAGGTTTCAATCGTTTGGTGAGGGCTGCACTAAGGGTTTCCTAGGAAACTATATCAGATTTTTCAAGATTAAGATATCATTCCTTAGTGTCCCCAAGTAATATCATAAAAAAAATAGGCATAATTTTTAATTCTCGGAAGTATCACCATAAAATTTGCAGGCATTTTCAAAATCTAATTGGAGGAATTTGATTGGGTCGGATCCTCCATCATATTTTGGTGCATTGATCCTAGGGATTCGTCGTTCAATCTGTGGAGCAGGGACACCTTCAGGTTCCTTACTCATGTATCAGTCGTCTCGCCAGGGTGATATCATTGTAAAATTACAGTGATAAGACATTAATTCAATGGCGGAGAGTGATGTTGCAACAGACGCACATAGAAGGCGGTCAACAACTAGATAGGATAAAAACTACTAACTTCTCGAAAAATTCTTGGTTCACAGAATACAACCAAAACTTGCACATACTTCTAAGGTCCAGAAAATAGTTGACTTAGTCAAGGGTACAGTGTCCGAGTTCTGAACTTCAATATTTGAATAAAAAATCAAGGTCCTTGTGGTTCAGACAACAATTTTTTTCAATTTTTTTTTGATTTTGACCTTCAGACAGAGTTGTCTCACTATGGGCAAGTTCCTGAGGCTATGTGCGAGTTTTGCAGAGCAGCGCAGATAGCTTTGCGAGTTTTATTTATAGAAAGAATAACTTAAAGTCACCTAGAATCACTTTTTCATATCAGGATAAATTTTCACAGAGCATAGATGAGTGGAGAATATGGAGGAGACTAAAAATGGCATAGGCAAATTTTAGTTGTGGTCCTCAACATGTGTGCAAGTTTGGTTTGACCAAAAATGGCAAAAAATGGCATTGCTTGCTCAAAATTCAAACTTTTTTTCAATGTAAGGAATTTGCATAGGTCATTAGAAACTCGTGCAACTAGTTCTTGAGCCATAATGACAATGGGCGAGTTTTGCTCTAAATATTTTTTTGAGAAAGTTTTGTTTGAGTTTTTTTTTTTTTTTTTTTTTTTGACAAGGATGAGCTCCAGAGAACTCGCACAACGTACTAATGGATTTGGCATTGTGAAATCTGTATTCTTGATGATGGGCGAGTTTATCTAAGGTGATTTGGTGTGTGATCGTAGAATAGTTCAAAAGAGTTGATTGGTCCAATTGATGGCCTTACAGAAACTCACACAGGCTGATATGTTATGTCCATGACCAGTACATAGGATACAATATACTCCTAGTCTTGGATACATGGTACTCCAGTGAAACAAGCTATTAGTTATGCCACGTCATATTGGACGTGACCCGAAAGTAACTAATATCCTTGTGAGGTGCAGAACACACTAAATGGAGTTTAGACAAGGTATGAGATAGTGTATGCATGTGTAGATTTATCATTAGCAATTCTATGAATAGTTGGTCCATGCATAGGACTCTATTTTAGGTGAATCTATGTATAGGGAACTTAGGGCCATATATGGCTATGTGCTCAGGATGCTTTTGGCTCTATATAATGGGTCCAAACTCGCCCTACTCCACATCATGGTTGTAGATTCATTGCCAGGCTCTCACTCTATATTCATGCTTTTTGTTCCTTGGCTTGGGGGTGAGGCTTCTAGAGATTGATTGGATGCTTCTATTGGTCAGGTGGTTTCTCCATAGTGTGTTATCCATTGTGTTTGTGATTTGTAAGCAAGATCTAAGGAGCTTCCCTTATAGTGGTATCAGAGCAAGGCTTACAAGCTTGGAGAGGTGATGCTTTTCATTGGAGCTTGGTGGTAATCAACTAGTATTCACATCCAAGGAGAGGAGCAAGGTTGCAAGTTGGTGGATCTTCCTAATTTCAATTTGCATGATCCATATCTCTCTCAAATTTATTGTGGTTTATGGTGAATTGTGCTAGGAAATCAATTTTGGCTGTCTTTTTGGAGTTTTAGCATGTGTAGCTCAAAACTAGTTATGGATATGAAATTTCCAACAAGTTAATTTACTTTGAAGTAGTTGAAATTCAGGTTACATGTTGGATCTTCCCATGTATTTGGATTCTAGGCTCTTTTGTGCCAAATTTGGCTTGTTTTCCATGATCTTGGCACAAAATTGATGATATAATTCAAAATCCAGCAAGTTCAGATCAATTGGTTGGTTATAACTTTGTATATTGGATTGCATGTGGGTTAGAAAAATGTTCTTGCCATTAAATTCCAATTTGTGCATGGTGAAAAAATCTAGAAAGGGCCAAAATCCATGATTTTTGCTTGTTTTTTTTATGAAATTGGATGGTAGGAGGTTGTAGAACATCAATTGAAGCTGGAAAAAGATGAATCATAGTCTTCTAGAGCTGTCCTAATATTTAGAGCCAAGAATTCCAGCAATTTGGTTTGTAGGAAGTCAAAAAAGTGTCAAAAATTGACCAATTTTGGTGAGTTTTGGGGGGTGGATTTCTCTAAATCCATAAGGAGCTCATTTTGGAATTTTTACAGTATGATTTGTATTCCTTTTTACCTTCCTAGCAAGCTATTAGACCTATAAATTGGTGGGTAGAGGCTTTTGTTTCAATTCCATCAAGTTTGTGGCAATTTTGACTTCTAGAAATCAAGAATTCATGGTTCTCAGCCCATACTACTTCATAGGATCTGTATGTAGGCTTCATGGAACTCTTAAACACCATTTAAGAATGTTTGGATTATCACTTTTAGGTTTGCAAGTTTTTAGGCTGATTGGCCTTGAAAAAGTGCGTCCTCTTACAGGTTTTTTGGCGGTTCTAAACTCGCACATGTGAATCCTAGGCGGTAGGCTGACGTGGCAAGTGTCTTGTTCACTAGGTCTCCCTCTGTACTGAGCTTTACAGCACCCAATTTGGTGTCCTGTAGCCAAAGATATGATATAAGTTTAGCAATTTTGTGAGCAAAATTGGTAGAATTTTGAATTGTTCTGATTGCATGCATGACAATTTCCTAGTTTGAGGTACAATATTTGCATGGAATGTCTGCATGTTGATTCTCTGAGTGATTTTGGCATGCATGAGAGGTTTAGATCTGTTTTGAGTGGTTATACGCATGTACTCTGACTGATAGATACAAAACTAGGTTTTATAGCTGACAATTTCCGTAGAACTTGTTTTTTAACGTAAAATTCCATAATTGTAAAAAATCAGCACTTCAAATAATGGGACAGAGATGAATCCCTTTGTTGTGATCCCTGGTCTTCTCTCAAATATCCTTGCCTTGTTGCAAAGGCATCCACCTCCACAGTAGCCTGTAAAATACGAGCAAAGGTCACATATCTTGAAAAACAAAATAACTATATATGAATAAAAATCTCATTCAAATAAAACCAGATTTACCTACAAATATATTGAATTATAATTTAAAATTTTTTTGTTGTGATTTCTCAGTCTTTGCAACAAGACGATGCTTTCAGCCGTGGATGGTTTTCCATCTGGAATGTTAAATCGTCCTTGGATTGGTATATGGTGCAACCTCCAAATGCTAGTATCCGTGAGGTATTTTTCTCAAGTTCCAGTATCTTGATGATATTAACTTTGTGTATTTATATTTTTTTAAACATTGGCTAATACATACATACACTCGATGTTTTATCTTGCAGTTCCAATGTCCTGGAATATCAACAAATGCTATTCATCAGTATCGGCATGAAATGTTGGAAATTTTACTATTGTGTGCAAGGCTCTACAAGCATGAAGGTGCCTCGGATGAAGCTGCCAAGGGTTCCGTGGATGAAGTTGCAGTGCTCGAGGATATGCCTCAAGCACCTATAATTGAAATGTAAATATTGTCACATAAGTTCCGACAAACACATCATGAGAAATATATCATCACATGATGATGCATAGGACAACAGATAGGCAAATAGAAAGTGGCCTATTACTGAAAGCCACAAATATATTATTTCGATTTTAAAAAAATGTACATTTTCCAAAATACTAAATACAAATTGTTTGATGAAACAAATATCAAGTTACCATTTTATTTCATTTTTTGAAGTTTACCTATTGATAGAAATTGTTGATATTTTGCAGCACATATTACGACACCATTCCATATCCTTAGTAGAAAATCATGGAAGTTTGAGTATATGGTCTTCACAAGGGATGGAAAAATCTCATTGGCAAGCAAGAGCAGCATTTCATAAAAACACACAGCATGGTGGCCTCAATGGTAGACACTGATATATTCTTTAGCTATTTCAATGGTTCTATCGACGAGCACAAATACGACATCAAAAAAATCTACAAATTACATCAAGTTTAGAAAGGCATGTAAATTTATACATCAAGGGAGGTAGATTGACAGACACAACATTGTACTATATATTTGTAATTTATTTGTAATTTCCAACTGATTGAATATATCTATATCTCCTTGCCATCTTCCTTTTCTTTTTCTAGTACCAGTTGCATTTTGTTGTCGTGGGAAATTCTCTTCTTGCAAATGGATCCAAAAGATATGCATTTTCTTTTTCTTGACATAATTCTATGTAAGTTGCATACAAAGCAAAATGAGCAGACCGGAAAATAGTATTCTCGGGTCCATAACCTAAAATCTTGAGTACAATTGAGCGTTCAATAAAAATTATTTTATGTGGTTTAATGAACTTATGACCACCTAAGTAATGAAACAATGCCTTTACTGCCATGATAATCGTTTCGCCTTGAGCATTGAGCTCCGAATGGGCAACACAAATCTCATGGTTTTTAAAATTTTGAGATAATTTCCAAGGCCGCTATCCTTGTTAAATTTGCATGAGTATGTTCAAAAGCCACCTCGTCGAATGGCAAATTGGTCAATAAGAACGGCCTCTTGAAAATATTGAAAAATTAAAATGTTAGTTCTTATGATGAATATAAACAATATGCAAAATTAGTTGCATGCACAAAAAGTAAAAGAACTCCCACATTCAACGGTATCTGCTTCAATCAATTCAGGGTGGTCTATTCTGTGACCCTTTTGCGAGCTTAACTCATTTGATTGGTATATTTTTCGAGGCCCAAAACCAAGTTGGCTCTAGAAAGCAATGAACTCATCCTCTGAGGAATATTTTTTTGATGCTCACGGGTCTTCGACAAACACTGTTGCAAACACTCTTCTAGACGAAGTGTATCATCATCGATCTCATCATCTACTCAAGGAACAATGTCATCATACTCAAAACAAAAAATGTCAGAAAACTCACCTATTGTTTTGGCTAAAATACATAACACTTCATCTTCACGATAATAAAAAAAAACACACAAGTCAGGTACAATGAGATAACTATCATTATCTATGTAATATCTAGGTAAATTCTTTAATATTGTCATATTTTATTTCACTTTCTTCAAGAAACTTCTCTATATCTTTGATCTTCTGACCTTGTGAAAAAGAGGGAGGTGAAGTCTGCATGGAGCTTGAGGAATTCACTTCATTTGGGATCAAAAAAATCAAATATAATATAAATGCAGATTGATATTCAACTAATCTACTTTTCTTGCGGCAAATTTGGAATGACCAAAAAACTTAAATTTCTCATAAAGTTTTGTATAAAATCGATCCAATCTATTAGTGATGAATGTATTCAGAATTTTATTTCGATAGACCTTATATGAAAATGTATTTAGAATTTTATCTGGATAGACCTTATATTTGTTTTTGATTTACAGACTCTCCAACAACAAGATGCATTTAGTTGCGGGTGGTATATGCTCTATAATGCAAAAATATTTTTTGAGTGGTATAATTTTCAACAAGACACGGTCGATATCGAACAAGTGAGCATCATGATCCTACTTGTTTTTTACTTTTATGTATTTTTCATTATGAATGTGGCTGTGTTTCTCAACTCAATTTTGTGCATATTTGCAGTTCTTGCTTGGTGTGTACACATTTAATGATGTGTATAAATTCAGACAAGATATAATCAGACTCATCCTCACAAAGACAATAATATGTGATCCTAAAAATGATAAGGCTGATTTAGAAGCAAGGTCGAAATTAGGAGCCTTTTTTCCTATTGTCACTATTATGGATCACAAAGGTGTTGCATTTTATAATGAGATATCTATTGTTAAAGAAGAGATCAAGTCGATGGAGCACAGACCAAAGAAAGAGAGGAAGTCAACATGGCCACAAGAAAAAGTAGTCAAATCTTCAGAATGAAGCCTAGTTTGTAAAAAATAGCCCAATGTTGGGGGGTCATTTTAAAAAGCTTTAACACAGTACATTTATTTTCATGATCTCGTGTGCTTGCTTTTGCATATCATGGCTCTTCTATCACCTTGATCATCATACCTAGATCTTTGCATTTTATAAATTGTTCTTGTCTTTTCCGTATCTGCAAAAGAAAAAAATGTTTTATTAAATACTGCATAAAACATAACTTTGTATTGTTTACAAATCATTGCATCAAATAAAATTAAATATTAAAAAACTTACCAGTTTCTCATGAACAATGAATCTAAAGTATTCAAAAAGCTCATATTGTAATAAGACAAGCTCTGTTCGGATATAGTGAAGGCTCTAGTCTTTTTCAGCTTCAACAGTAGTAATAAGTTTGTCATTGTATGCAATGTGAATTTGCTTTCTTTTACTATGTCCATCTTGTTCCATGTCTTGATCTAATGGTATCCATGTTGTACCACTCCTTTTCCATCTTTGATAGTTAAAATTAAGGCACAATGTTTGTCTTTCAATTTGATATCAAAAGCAAACGGAGTCTTTTGGCTTCTTCATACCTTAATCCACTTTTCCATTTGTCCACAATTATATAATATGAATGTGTCAATTTTTTCTTTTAATTGAGGTGAAAGTCTTTTTTGCACACCATTTCCTTGTGGTACTTCACCCTTAACATGTTCATCTTCTTCTTCACACCACATTTTTGGACTTGTAGGATGCAATTGTGAGATTATTTCGGTGATGTAAAACAAAGATTCCTGTACAAGCCAACTTTCTACAATGCTACCTTCTGGCCTTGCCTTTTGTCTCACAAAGCCCTTCAAAACTTTCATAAAGCGCTCAAGGTAGAACATCCATCTCGTGTGCACAGGTCCTGCAATTGATACTTCTTCGACCAAATACACTAGAAGATGAACTTGTATATCAAAAAAGAAGTTGGAAAATCTCTTTCCAACAAACATACCATTTCAACCATTTGGATTTTCATGGAATCCAATTCACTATTTTTTATTTCTTTTGAGAAAATCCACCTGCAAGATTGATAGTACATTAGGTCGTTTAACACATAAAAAAATTAAAATATCACATATTTATACAAGTGCTTAAGAAAATATACAAACCTAATCATCGATGACAAATTCTAAGGCGTATTTTGTACGTCATCATTGAAGAGACCTCGAATAGAAAGTGGAAGTATGAATTGCAACATCTTATGCCAATCATGTGATTTCAATCCACTTAATTTATCATCTTTGGTAAATGACTTGCATAAAGAATGTGCATAGTCTGTTGGAGTTCTCATTTGTTTTATGACATGTTAAACATATGAGAGTTGCTCTTTTGTAAGAATCCACGGCACGCTAGGTAGAATCTCATCTCCACCTTCGGTGTATTGAATCCAATAGGGTCTTTTCACATCGGCCGCTTGTAGATTTTTACGAGCTGCGGAGTTGTCTTTTATGCCAATGATGTGGTTCCATAAGGATTCAACGACGTTTTTGAATATGTGCATAGGATCCAATAGATGGTTTATCAATAAATTCCTCCAATAGGGTAATTTATGAAAAATAGACAACCGTTTCATACCATCAATGGATTCATTCCATGAAGAATTAACGTCGTGATGTTTCAGCCATTCACCATGCCATTCCGCTACTCCTATGCATGGGGGTGGTGGTGTAGTTAGAGGATTATCTCCTCGTCCTCCAAAAAATCGCCTATTCAACCTTCGAAAAGGATGATCAAGCGGCAAGTATTTGCGATGATTTTCATACACCACTTTTTTTAACATATTTGTACTATGTCGACTCTCCAAAAGTGGTCCACAAATATAACATGCGTTGTAACCCGATGTGGTTAAACCTGCATAGTTCATAAACCAAATTAAACATAAGCTTAGTTAAATATACTCAAACATTACACCCTAAAACAGATTAGATTCATTATATAGATACCTGAACATTTGCTTAAACTGGGTAGTCATCGTCCACATTAAAATTCCACGAACAACGAAGTTTTGTTGTTGTTAAGGTCTCAAGATGTCGTAAGCATGAATACCATTCCAAAGAATGCACAATTCATCAATCAAAGGTGCAAGATACACATCCATGTTCTTGGCCTTGTACTTTCCTGGAATCAATAAAGCCAATAACAAGTAATACTCAACCATGGAGGTATGTTGTAATTAACGAGCACAACTGGCCATGTGGACCAAGTTGACGCTTGAATGCTAAAAGGATTTACGCCATCCATAGCAAGGCCAAATCTCAAATTACGAGGTTCATTTTTAAACTCCGGCCATTGGTCTTCAATATGTTTCCATGCAGGTGAATCACTTGGTACTCGCATCACATCATCCATAGATCGATTTTTGACATGCCAATCCATTAGTTGTGCCAAAGATTTACATCAAAATAAATGTTGCAATCATGGGATAATTGGAAAATGTTGTAACACTTTTCGTGGCACTTTATCCCCTTGTACGTCATCTCAAAAACGTGAAGCGTTACACACTAGACATTGAGGCTTTTCTGAATGCTCAGCTCTATATAGAACATGGTCTGCTGGACATGCATGTATTGTGTCGTAATCCATTCCAAGCATGGCCATCATCTTTCGTGCTTCTTTTCATGTTTTAGGTATCACATTTTCTTTCGGAAGTATTCGATGCAACAACCTAAAAAAAGAGCAATATGAGTTGTTAGAAAAGAAAAAAATTAACTTAATGTAAATATGCTATAAAGTATAATAGTTGTGTTATGCGTTAAGTACCTGAATAAAGATGTCACGCTACGATCACTCCATTTGTATGTTGCTTGAAGATTTAGAATAAGAATTGACGTAGCTAGTCTTGAAATGGATGCTCCAGGATATAGAGGAGTGTCTGCCTCCTTGCGCAATAGAATCTCGTCTTCATCCATCTCAAATTGTTCGTGATCTCCGTTTTCATTAGAAGATGCATGCATATCATCATTCTCATTTGTTTCAAAGTAAGATTCAAATATGTTGTGCATTGCTTCATTGTGTTGCACCTCATCATCATAATCATTAGAATCAAGTTGATTATTCTCTTTTCCAATTGTGTTTGCCTCTTCAATTTGTTTCATTCTTTGTTTTCTCATGTCTATCAAAACTTGACGTTGATTGTAACTAAACACGGATGGATCAACTCTGTGAAATGACATTCGATGTATTGGCTACACACATGAAACAAATTTCATAACTGACATATATAGATTAACGAAGATTATAATAAAAAACAATCATATAAAATCAACAAACCTCAACGTCTTCCAAATTCGATGGTTGACCTTCTTCTTTTCGTCCAAACTTCCACAAATAATTTTCAACAATGCATCTTTCACGCATCTTTTGTCCATCACACTTGAGGCATGTGCACCATATTTTATTTTGAAAATAATTTTTCTACGAGAAACAAAAATCAAGTACATGTTAGTTTAGCACAATATTTTAACTTATAATAACAAATTTTTTATGAACAAGAACACATGCATGTTTATTACTTACCCTGTTGACTTGAGTACTGTCTTCATCGCTGGACTGATCTGAATGTAATTCATCTCCTTGTGATAAACTGCATATATGCACAAGTACAAAACACAAATAACATAAAATTATTGTATGATTCTAATGTTTTAATTTTTAGATATACCTATTCTTATACATTGTCGCTTACATGATTCTTATGCCAATCTTGGTGCAGGTTCGAGCTCTACACGCATATCTCTCTTCTTTTGTTAACACATGTATGAAAGTCCCACTTCAATATGCATTAAAGTTCTGTAATCGATTTTCTTTTCTACTTCATTTCAATATATTAGGATTTATTGTAATGTATTGTATGTTTATGAATGTAGTAATCGTGTCGGGGTCAGGCAGTGGTGAAAGCTCGGGAGACTTTGTAAAAAATTTATATGAATCATTAACTCCCGAGCAAAGAACACAGCTGCAAAATATGCTTAGCCAAAATGAGGGTGGTCTCTCACAAGAGGCCGTGGCTCCCGTCCCCACTGAAGAGTCATCCACAAATCCTTATTGTGATGTGGATCCTCAAGGCAATATAATTGCCAATAGAAAAGGAAGGGTGGTTTTGGACCGACTCTATTCTTTATGCCAACGTCATTTTGGTGACATATTATTTAGTAAATGGTTCGAACAACCTACCGCCGATAAACGACAGGTTATTGGTATCCTTCGTGACGAATTTCAACAAGAAGAAAAATTTGACGAGAAGGAAATTCATAAGCATATGAGCTTATGGATTAGGCATCGTCGTGATATGGCACGACGAGCTTATAGGGACGGGCAATCCAAGCCTTCTTGGTGTTCAAGAAATGATTAGAACCGTGTAAAAGCGGATGAACGAATATAAGATAAATACAAGATTCTAAAAAGATGCTGCGGTCGCTAGGATGCATGGGATAGGCAACCCTAGGTTGGGCTCGAGCGGAAAGACGGGATTGCAAGCAAGCATGGTAAGTGAACTTACACTACTCTTATAGTTTATCTTTGATTTTATATGCTTTTATTTTTTTATATGCATTATGACTAGCTGCTTCAACGTAGCCCTAAATTAATTTCAACTTCAATTGAATGCATGGATAGTTGGCGGACTATGGACGTTTGCCAACTAAGGAGGAGTACAACTTTGCCTTCAGGAAATTGTATGACACATTAGTCGACAAACTAAAGAGCGAGGGTCATCCTCCAAATGTAAGTACTAGTTTTTGTATTTATACTAATGTGGTTTGTATTTCGACGTCAATTTTATTTAATTTAATACAATCAAGCATTAAATATTAATGTAGTTTGTTTGCTTGTGTTCATGCAGACTGGACGTCACGACGACGATGAGTAGATTAGGTTTATAAGTTTTAGTTGATGTTAGATCTAGAAAGACTCATGCGACATTAAAGCACCAATTTTGTAATACATTAATTTATATTATGAAAAATATTATTATTGCAAATGATCGTGCTATATTGCCATTACTTTTATATGTGCAATGTTTTGTTTTTTCAAAAATTGCAATGTCAAATTTAGGGATGCGGATTGACGTAATAATCAACTAAGAAATCTCGGATTTCAAAACAACAATCAATAGTATATCTAAAAATCTAAATGAAATTTATGATGTGCACAAAGCATATTAAACATGAAGTAATGCAATAAAATATTGCCATGAAGTAATGCATGAAGTATTGTCATTCATAATGAACATGAAGCAATGCAATAGATATAAAATGAAAAGTAGTTTAAGAATGAAAAGTACCTCATGCTTCGTTTGTTGTTTGATCTAGATGTTGAATGCAACTCAAAAATATTGTTTTAAAAACAATTCAAGAACATCGCTTCTCCAAAAACAGCCCGAGAAAAATGCGTGCGCTGTGTTTTACGCATTTTTTATTTTTTTTACCTAATTTGGGACGTCGGAATCCGACGTCCTAACGCGTCGGATAGACGTCGGACACACGTCGGATATATTTTTTGATCATTCTGTTAATAGACGTTGGAATCCGACAACTTTATGGGACGTCGGATTCCGACGTCCAAGGATACGTCGGATGGGCGTCGGACATCCGTTGATGAAATTTTGGGATCATTCTGTGTTTACATACGTCGAAATCCGACTGAATTTTAGCACGTCGCAATCCGACAGCCACGTCAAACAGTTTGCAATGTCTTTGGACGTCGCAATCCGACATCCACGTAGGACGTCGCATTCCGACGTCCACGTCAGAAGTCGCAATGCGACGTCCACGTCAGCACCTGTGGCCGTCACCGAAATTTGGTTCTGTGGTGTCCGACACGTCGTGCCTGTCAAACTGTGACGTATTTTAAAATTGTCGGATTCCGACGACCTTATAGTGATGTGTTTTTTTGATGTCCACGATGAATTAAAAAAAATTAAACCCACGATTCACGTCGCAAAACATGTTGCAAATCACGACGGGTTTTGTTGTGTTTGCTGACATGCCAAATGGATTTAAAATGCCAAATTTAGGTCGGCTATAGGTCCAGATCTTGAAAATTTGTATTTATGACAGTACTTGGGCGAAGGATGATCTTGGACGAAGAATGAACGAAGGCCAGACTTGAAAAACGTTTGTAGAATAGGTTCAGAGCTTCAGAAACCTTCGCTAAGATTTTTATTACCGATTTTTATAGTACTGAACAAGCTTGCAAATTCTGGTTCCGAATTGAACAACCAAACTAGTACATTGTCTATTGGACCCTCCAAATCAGCTTATGAAAGAGCAGAATTTGATTTCATTTCTCACTTGTGCTAGCAAAGCTCTTACCAATTTTTCAAGCAACAAAGCCTTCAAAACTTTCCATATTGCTTTCTGATATACCCTCACACTCCTTACTCATAGTTTCTGATCTTTTTCCATCATGTCTTCCACAGACACTTCTCAGTCGCCTCGTTATACTATCCATCGTGATGTCCCATCTACAACGGACATCATGATCCTTCCTCGCACAAGCATGCACTCAATGGATGGCCCTTGCGGAGCCTCTGCTCACTACAATGGGTATTCATGAGAGAGCCTTCTCAGGGAGAATTAACATGGATTTTATTAAATTTGCCTTTAGTACCTGGAAGGAGGAGAAATCCAAATTTTACATTGTTTTCTAGGAAGCCACATACAAGGTGCGTGTGACCGAAGCCGCTTTTGCTACCATAGGGATAGCGTCTGGTACCCAAGTCTCATCGAACCATAAGCAAGCTAAATAGGCTATTAAGCCTTATATTGACACTATCAATGATCTGTATTGGACTATTGACGGCTATCTTTTAGATGCCATTACTGATCCTGCCATCCATGCTTCTGCTCAGCTCCTCAACAATTTCCTGATGGTTGGCAACCTTAGAAAAGACCGTATCTCTTGCCAAATTTTGCATAGGATAATTGAGTCCCAGACCAAAATAACCAAGGCCCCTTTGGAACCATATAACTGGTTCAAGATAGTGCTTGGAGAGCTCAAACGAGCTATCAAAAGTAATACCAAGTAGTAGTTTGTTGCTGGCTAGCTCTTGTCCCTCCTTGAAGCCTCCTATCTTGATAACAAAATCCATGGTTTTAGTATGGATTATATGCTCTCTATTTACAAAGAGGCACTAGCCAAATCTTCCCAACAGGCATCAAGTTCACATAGTCGTCGTCGTCCATGCAGCGAAATCGTTGTTCCTGACTCGTCTCTCGTGACACGCCTATGTACTAGGCAACCAACTCCAGCTACGCTTCCACCCTAAATTTGATCTACCCTAACCCTAAAGATGCATCCATACAGTATTTAAGACATGGCCGTTGGCAATTCTAGTGAAACGTTTACTTTCTAGTCTTGTTGTTTTTCTGCATTTAGCTATTTTCTTTGTTCAAGTCTATTGAGATTCGCATAGTTTTTTATTTGATCTATGACAAGCATAGGATAATATTAAGTTTGTGAAGCACATTCAGTTGTATGTGCCAACTATTTTTTGGAGCATAAGTCTATAGTTGAAATTTTTTTAAGGTTACGTTGTCAACTAGTTCTACCTCCTGTTGGATTTCAATGCTCAGGCTCAAATTAATTGGTAATGAGCATCCTGAAAACTTGTATATACTTATCCTTGAAAACACAAAAAGAAGACTCGAAATTTTGAGCAGAAGATTGAAAAAATTCAGGATAGATTTTTGACCCCAGCTTTTTTCGACCCAACGTTAAGCTTGGCAAAGGACGATTTTTCGACCCTGGATCGGGTCTAACTTTTCCGACCCTGGATCGGGTCAAATCAGGTCTAAATTTTTCGACCCTAGTTTACTGAATGTTTTCAACCTAGTGTATATTTTCGACCCTTTGTAAAATCTGATATTGTCAACTCAGAAATCTGACCCACGTCACGACGTTGACAATCCGCCTACCTCTGTACATACATTTACTGGTAAAATGACGACTACCTACTAAAGGACGAATGTAGTTAATTAGGTAGTTTGATGTCAACTTTCAATATACTGATCATCTGACATCCAACATCAATGAAGACCTATAATGGATTCAACACCTTAATCATGTTATCATCTTGTAGGCATTAGTTTGTAAGTTTTTTTTTAATCCATTAGTGGTTATCAACAAACTCTACCGAAGCTTTTGCACTCTACTATTTTGTGGCCAACTTCACAGTTTTGTACTCATTTTTGATATCTAATCAGAGTGCAGTTTTTGCCCACACTGTTGTTGTTCTATTGTGCATGACACAATTGTAGAGATTTTGACTCATCAAGACGCTGTGTGGTAGCAACTCTCAATGATGGCACCAAAAACTCCACTAGCATTACGACATCTTGACTTGAAATGGCGTTTAATCAGTGCTTTTCTCATATGCTATCCTGAATGCCCATAGAACAACATGTAGTTTGTGTTCCCAATCGGATCTGCTAGCTTCAACTATTTTTGTGATAACGCTAAACAAGATCTTGTTGGATGATTCTGCCTGCCCATTACCACAGGTAATATGGGGTGCTGAATCGATGGATCACGAAGAATTCCTCCAATAGGACCTTAATGGTCTCGTTGATGAAATGGCTTCCGCGATTACTGACTATCTCCACCGGGCATCCGAAATGCACAATGATGTTTTCATATAAGAATTTAGCAACTTCAATCCCCCGGAAGAGGATTCAATTATTTCCATGACACAATTAATGATTTTGATCCATCTTTTCAGGTTGATTACCAAGATCAAGCAGATCAGGCACCAAACACCATTCAGATCATCCATGTAGTAAAATCACTAAAGTAGTTCAATGCCACGGTGGATATGAAGACCTCTTCGAGGAAGAAGAGCCATTGGCATGACCTCAATGCCAAACGAGCACAATACCTATAGTTCTTGTTCCTATTGCTACTACCACCGCAACACGAGTGGATTTTGGTGACACACTAGGTTTAGCCAATAACCTTGCGCACGTGATCCAGTTGGATGAAAAGAAGGATATGGACAAGAGAATCTCCGAGCTGGGATCCGAGAATACCTTGATCAGTTAGAAGGTGATCCAGCTGAATCAAGAGTTGAGGATAGCCAAGCAATATGAAGCAAAATCTGAAGTAGAAATGAAGAAAGCCCAATAGTCAGCTAAGGCATTGGAAGGCTATGTGACAATGCTTCAAAATACCCTCACTACTGCACAAGATCAAGTGGACAAAGCCATCCAAGATGCCAAGCAACAGGTGTTGATGCTTCAAGGGCAATTGGATATGGTTGCACTTGATCGAGAGCGCCTTCAAAGTGAATTGGATGTGACCACCCTTGAAAGAGACACTTCAGACACAAGTACCTAATCGTCCTGTCTCACCGGATGAGATCCGCTACCTGTTCAAACAGACTGAAATCTACCGAACCTCATTGGCAGAGTTTCAAGTCAGATTTGATAAGTTCAAACGTACAACAACTGGACAAGGCAAAGACAATTATCAAAGATTATGAAAAGAGCCACTCAAGCCTTGGAGTCAAATCCTCGGATTCTAGTCCCTCTTATGTCTCAGTACTTGCCTCAGCCACAAGATCAGGGAGGATTGAATATGGGTATGGATCAAGGGGGCGATGCTAGTATGGAAGATGTAGCACCAGACGCACAGGCCATGGAAGAAGGTCCATCTACTTCTAGGGCCAGGTCGTTATTTCAAAAGCCGATCACTATCAAGAACTAGATCCAAGCTTTTTTGCAGCAACATCTGCACGAGTCTTTGAGGGGTGGATGGGTGATAAAGTTTACAGGGCCGACAAAGAAATTGACAAACTAGCAGCATTGGGAGAGCAACCAGCATGGCGGAAGATAGTTTTGAAAAAGCTCCAGATTCCATCGTGAGCTGTATCATCAGCCCTCGCCAATTGCGGGTAGATCCATATTATGTGCCAATGCCGAGATGCAACAAATGGAAAGATTTGGGAATTCAAGTGGGACAAGTCAGCATCCACACCTCAAACTAGCCCATAATCTACTAGAAATACAATTCGAAGATCTCAGTTGACTTCCACCGGTCCCTACAGTTTTATGTTGTAGAGTATAGAAATTCGTCAGATTCAACTATTAGACAATCTACACTTTTTGCAAGTGATTTGATAATGGTGGCGTTAGTATCCACATGATGGTGGGATGATTGCCTTTCAGCTTTGGCTTTTGATCCAGATATTCTCTTGGCATTTGACAAAGTACAAGATCAGTTGTCATTGGCCAAGTTATACTATTGAGTTACGATGTTGGACAGAGCATGGGAGTCCATATTTACAACTTGGACAACCTCCAATTGGATTGCAGGGAAAAATAAGTGCTTTCTACCGAACAAAAAGGATTTCAATACCAAGCACCTGGAATTCATGGAGAAGGTGCAGTACCACCTGATAAAGGTGTGAAGAGAGGCCAACCAGAGCCCAAAATAAATAATCTCATGAGGTGTCATAGGACCGCCACCAATTTTGGTGGGAGATACTGTTGGGGGGTTTGTGGATCCCAAGGCAACTCTAACCCTAGCTAATAAGTGAGAGGGATTTGGCACCCTTCGTGTGTAAGTCCAACCCGATGATCACATAGAGATTTGATTAATTAGAAAGCCAATAAAAGGACTTTAGGCCAATTATGCAGGACTTTTAATGTCGTAGGGCCTAAAAGTGATCAACACGGTGGCAGTGACGAGGTATTGAACCCCACAGACATGCTCATGTTGTTAGTTTTTCCCATTATTGCTTGTAGCAAAAGTAAGTGACCGAGGAACACATTTTCTAAATGATACGATACGGTTGCTGACAACCTATTTCCTGATCAAACACAGAAAAACTACACCGTATAATCCAAAAGCAAATGGGTTGATAGAAAGAGCTAATGATGTAAGATCATGACTAAAATTACTATTGCACATGCAATGGATTGGGATCAGAAACTACCATCAGTTCTCTGGACTTATCGCAACACAGAGAAAATCACGACGAAACAGACACCATATTTCCTTACATATGGTATGCATCCTATCTTGCCAATTGAATTTGAGGTGAAAACCTTTCGTATTCAAGCTCAACAAACAAATGCAGAATTAATAAATGAAAGGTTGACTAATATTGAAGAACTAGCTGAAGCTCGAGAGACTTCACAAAAACCAACGGAGAAAATCCAGAAACAAAGAAAGAAGAAATATGATAGTCATATAAAAAAATGTGATCTTAAAGCTGATGACTATGCGCTGATATATGACAGTCGCCATCAAAAGTTCTCTGGAAAACTCCATATGCGATGGCTTGGACCGTATAAAGTCATAGAGGTGTTTGACAATGGTTTTGTGCAACTTCAATCACTTGAAGGTGAACTATTACCGACACGTATTAACGGGTCCAAACTGAAGAAATACTACCTTTGACCAAAAAAAAAATTATTCTTATTATTTTCTAGTATTTTTCTGAAAATAATCGCGAATTTTCTTTTATCTTGTCTAAATTTTTTCGCGACATTTCTTTTATTTTTTGTCTTTCTAAAAATTTTCTAGAAATTTTGGAGAATTTTTTTTTTACTTCTCTCAATCTTTCAATATCATTTTAAAAGTATTTTCGAGAACTTTTCGAAAAAAAAATTTTGCGACACCAAATTTTTTAATCAAATATTCCTAAATCGTTTTCGAGAATTTTTCAAGAATTTTTCTAGCATTATCTCCAGTTTTTTGAGAAATTTTCTAGTATGTTGTTAAAATTTTCGAGAAATTTTCGTGAGTTTCTGTAACTTTTTTTAAGATCCTTCGCATATTTTCAAGAATCTCTCAACCTACTTTTTGTGTCCCTCCATTAAAGATGATGGCCACGTGATCATCATTATTCACACGTGTGTACGCTCACAGATATTGTTTCTCCTTAATTTATTTTTTTCTTTTCACAAACGGTCTTCCTTCATTAAAGATCGATCTGACAAATTATAGTTTCAAACACTGAGCCATGCACGTCCTCCATAAATGGAAGTGACAGATGTCAAGTCACCATGCCACGTTATCATCCCTTCCACACCGCTATTACTTATCAGAGTTATTTTTCATTTTTCTGTTTTACACTTTCTACCTGCGAAGTTTATGCTTTCCTGCGCTCACTCTTTGCGATCAAAGCACTCTTTTGCGAACTATTGTGATCTACGAAGCTATCGTTAAACATTCGAACAATGGCTTTCGGATCAAGTTCGAGCTCTAATATCATTTGGAAAGCACGTGTAGAAATCTGCTTGACATCCATCCACTCCTTTTTGGATCGATGCAGGTTGGGTGATTTGAAAGTGGACCCCTCCATCATCCTCCCTGAATGAATTCGTGAACTCCATCAATTCAATTTCGGAGGTGGACTTCAAAGTTCACGTACGAGGCCAATTCTTCACTATCACTGAAGACCTGTTCTACACAGCTCTCGGATTACCTCTGGATGAGAAGCTACTTTCAACTAACAAAGATTCGGTGGATGAAGTTGCCCACTTCTTAAGCAACTGTTTCGTACGCACAAAGGGGTACAAAATCTCTATGATCCGAAATACAACATTCAAGTTGTTTTGTAAATATGCAAACCAAGCAATCTTTTTGACGGATGCGGATGCCACCATTTCAGTTCAAAATTTTGGATCTATATTAGATGCTCTTGCGGGTAATCCAGTGTGCTTCGACGTTATCACATACAAAGCCTTTTTGCGCTGGATTAAGCACCAAAAGTTGTCTGAAGTTGGAGCCCATGTATCTCGACTCTGCGCTCATTTTGACATATTGAACAATCAAGAGAAAACCATGCTGACAGGAAGATTGTTGGTTCCCAAGCCAATAGATCTTTCCAGCAACCTTTCTGTACCTATTCCGGTTCCAGTTGATGTTGCACCAACAGTCGAAGTAGCAGCCACCACTGCTATGGAGAGTGAAGTTGTTGCAATGGAAACCGATGGAGCTGCTGCTGCTGTGGATTCTTCAAAGCCAACATCTGCTTCCACATCTCAGAAGCAGCCGAGCGCATCCACCTCTGAGGATGATGCAACCCAGTTCGATACATCAGACAAGGGACACATAGCTGCTGAAGGCGACACTAGGGCACCTGTGACAGATGACGAAGAACCAGACAACCAGCCCCAGTGGTTTCGATCCATGACAAAGAAAGCCAAGAACCTTGTGGCTGAAGTATATGAGTTCGACAAGTACCACCGTCAACTCACAATGCAGCTTATCACCTCAGAGAGGAAATCACTCGACTCTCTGAAGGAGTCCTTCGAGAAGATCGATTCGTTCGAATCAGACAACACGAAGCTGATCGAACAACATCGTTCTCTCGAAACACAGCTTTAGACTTTAATAAAGGAAGTTGATTATTTGAAGCAAACCAATAAGGCGATTCAGGCCAAGTCTGACAATTTTCAAACTCAAAACAATTCTTTGAAGCAGCAACTTTTGTCTGCAAATCAACATAATGTCGCGCTCCAGAAATATCTACAAGAGGAACGAATGGCAAGATTAAAGACAGAAGCTGCTTTGTCCCTGAGCACCAGTCGAAGGTATGTGCTGACAGATTTCGTGCATTTGTTGATCGCTTCTGAAAATGGTGTCCACATGCTTTTAATATTGAGTTGCAATGGCGCGTGGATTACGTGATGCTACTAGGCACGGTAGGCATCGCCTTTGACGACTGGAAGCGACCGTGGGAGAAGGACAACTTTCTCTGGTTATGGACCCAGCTCACTATTGAGCAGAAAGGATGTGTCTGTTGGGGCATAATCCAGGGTAAATTCTAGGTCATACCTTTCGGATCGGCAGAGTTATACATAGGCTCTTCGACTATGTATGCTCTCGAATATATCAGTATCAAAGAACTTCAATTTTTGCGAAACGAAGTCTCAAGGCGTGGAAGGCCCCGGGACAGGGGCCTTACCCTATATGTTCTTGGAGTAAAACTTTCTAAAGAAGATTGTCCAAGGATTGAGCAGGAAGAATTTGAAATGAGTAATATACATTTTTAAAATCTGATTGAAGCTCTAATATACATGATTGTATGCACTCGACCAGATTTGGCCTTTCCTATTTATGCTTTAGCACAATTTTCTAACAATCCAGGAAAGTACCATTGGGAGCTAGCTAAGAGAATCTTACGATATCTCAAGCAGACCATGGATTTTGGCATTGTCTATTCCAAGCCAGATGAATCCACTCTGAAGGCATACAACGACGCCACTTGGGCAAGCTTGAAGGATGACAACAAATCTGTCACTGGCAGATGTTTCATGATGTGTGGAGGGCCAGTAAGCTGGATTTGCAAAAAGCAGACTCTTGTCACACAATCCTCATGTGAAGCAGAATATGTAGCTACTTCAAAGAATGTAAACGAGATCGTGTGGCTGAGACAACTGTTGAATGAGCTAGGAGAGCAACAAGCAAAATCTACTATCATGTATATGGATAATACTAGTGCAATCTCCATGACTCAAGACCCTATCTTCCATTCTAGGACAAAGCACATTTTACTCAAATACCATCATATTAGAGACCTTGTGCAGAAATAGGAAATTCAGATTGAGTATGTGAAGACCACAAAAATGACAGCAGATGTTCTGACCAAGCCCCTTGCAAAATAACTATTCGAAAAACACAGGAAAAATATGGGAGTCGACTGAAGGAATCTTCAGTTCAAGAGGGAGTGTTGAAAAATGAACTTCATTTTCCTTCATCCCTGGATATCTCCACATGGGACAAATCAGATCTTGCAAAAGCAGTCGCAAGAGCAATCCGTGCGAATAAGAGGAGGAGGAGAGAATGATTATGGGTCTGAATCAAATTCTCCACCATCTAATTCAGAGCTCAGGATGATGTGGGGTCTCTTGCCAGAGATAACTCTAGGAAGAAGGGAAGCAGCTGGCCTTCGAGATCCAGTTTTCGGCATGGCATGCACAAGAATCTACTCTCTATATATTGTGATAAGGTTTCTCCGTCGACATATTGGGTTTAGGTTGCCAGTTTCTCTCTTCTCCTCTAACTTTCACATGGCATGGCTTGGGGGCTAGGTCCAAGTTTGATCTAGGTTTGGTTGGGCGGTTTGGCTCCATAATCTCACTTATTGTGTTCTCCTATCCTCATCTTAAGGGTTGTCCCTTAGGGTCATTACATTGGTATCAGAGCTCGGCTGAGATGTGGTCTTGGATAGGACGGAGACAAGCCTTACATCAGTTTGGAAGTTTGGAGTGCTTGGATTTACATCCCGGTTGGAGTGCTATTTTCTCAAGGGAATTATGGAGTGGGATTCACAAATTCCAAAGTTAAAGCATGCTTTTTGAAATTGGTGGTAGAGTGCTCTTCTGCAAGTTTTATTTTGATAAAAAATGCTAAGAATTAGAGTTAATTCATTCATAATTTTCTGTGTTTTGAAGAACTTTCAATGATGTAGAATGATCTACAAAAGTAGATCCGGTTGCTTGTTTCATTGTTGGGTTTTGCTTAGAAAGAGGGTTTGATTGCATGCACCAATTTGAGATGCTCCTAAACATGTAATTTTGGTTATAGTTCATAGATAAATTGGCTGTAAATCAATTTATCTAGTTAATATGGACCTTTTGTAAAAAGATTACAATGTCTAGTTAGTTGCATGTTGAGGATGGAAAGTTTTTCCCTGAATCCTCCAAGAGAATATGCTTGTTTGGAACATGATTGATTGTGCAACAGTCGAATTCTTTACTTTAGTAGAACAGTGTGAGCAATGCATGAATGGTTTTTTGGTCTTAATAACCCTGTAGTACCTTCTGGTCAAGAAGGGTGTTGACCAAAATTTGCATGGAGAACTCTGCTGGGTGCTCCAAGTTTGCTTCTGAGCCATTAGACAGTCTGTTCCTGACCTGCAATTATGTTTTCAAGTCATGATTAAGCTATGAAGCCTCAGTTGTGTACCCACCTCTGATGTGTATCAAAGGTCGAGTTACAAATTCATGATTAAGCTATGAAGCCTCAGTTGTGTACCAGCCTCTGATGTGTATCAAAGGTCAAGTTACAGAGGGTAGCAGCTCTCCAGTAAAGTTGTTAAAGCAGAGAGTGTAACCCAGTTCTTTGAACCACAAACAAGCTTATTGGACAGCCTGCTGAAAGTAAACTTGCTCTCTTGAAACCTCTTGATTGCTGCTGGGGGCATTGGACAGACAGCCTGTGTCCTGCAGTGCTTGGCCAGGATGTGCCAAACTAGGGCTCGCCCTTCCTTACAATCAGAATTTCATTGATAGCGCGCTCCCCTGCTTTGAATCTTAGAGTTGAAGTTGCATCTGGGAATGAAATCCCAGCAGACCATATCTTGCAAACTAAATCTCGGGTTCTGGGAGTATGAGCCGATTGTTTTCTGCTGGTGAAGGATTCAGAAATGGATGAGGCTTTGCGCAATTGGCTGCAGTCCCTTGAGCGTGAGGGTGGAGCGAGCTGTTGAAGTGCAGCAGAGGGCCGAGGAGTGTTAGAAAACCTTCCTTAAACACGTCACACAACAGAATGAAGGACGACGATGATACAGCATTCAATAACAAGTAAGATAACAATGACAGAGTAAACTTGTTGTGCTATATGGAGAAAGAAAACAAGGTACATCAAAAGCGAGAGCTAGGTCTACAATGCTTGAGAGAGAACTACAACGCTGAATGGTTCTATCTACTACTTGTGGGATATCAGTGTGAAATGCCAAGAAAACCGCTCTGCGTGGTTACCGATCCCATTTCTAGATACTGATCCCATTTCAAAATTCTACAGAGTTTCTATGACCATCGGCTAACTAACTAACTAACCACTTAACCAGAGTTAACCAGCAGTGAAGTATTGTGGAACACTATGTGGTCCTTCAACACTCCCCCTCAACACTTCACCCATTACTTATCCCCATTAAATATATCAACTTCCAATGCTTTTCTCTACTCAGTCCTTTAGTTAATATATCAGCTAACATTTCTTTTGATGGGCAGTATTTTAGTACTACATCATTGTTCTCTACTGCTTGTCTTATAAAATGGTGTCGAATAGCAATATGATTGTAATTCGTGAGGTTTTGGATCTGCAGCTGTTGTTGTTTGGTTTCCTCCTCCAGCCTTGCTTTTTCTTTCTGAAGGCCCACCATAGCACCATCGTCGAATTGCCGCACAATGTGTTGTCCCCCTAGGGTGCTGAATATATTGTATTGGAGCTCATTCACCAACCATACCGCTTTTTGGGCTGTAAGGGGTAGTTGCTCCCAAGGACCAATGTTAGGGAGGTTGCGTGTGTAGTTAGGATCCGGCATGGGGTTATGAGCAGGGCTAGACGGAGGTGTAGGAAAGGCAGGGAGGGGTGATTGCGGAGTTTTGGAATTTTGACAAACGGTAACTTTATTGTTGGTTTTTGTGAAATCAACTCCGGAAATTTAAGTTACTAGCACCCAGATATTGAAAATTCGATTTCATAGTGCTTGGTTGTCAAAGGTTCTAAACCTTGGTGTATATATATTGATAGGGTTATTTAGTGCACTTAACCTAGTCGGTATACATATACATATGATCAAGTATTTTTTAAACATATACTTACAAAAGTTAACGGATCTTTCTGTGAAAGACTTATTGGTTAACTAAAAAGTGATTTGGATATGGATCTAAAATGTGGTGTTATACATGTATAATTAAGATCTGCACCTAGACATTTGAGATTTCTAAATCATTACCAATTAACTTGAGTAATTGGTTTATTCCTGAGAAAGTTAAGTCTAAATATTTATACAAAATTATGTTGTGTAGTGGATCTATGTTTTGGTTTTGAATAGAACCATAATCTTCATAACTTTATATTTTATAATAAAAAATTTGGCATCAGTTTGTTTTAAAAACTGTTTCTCTTTTAAAAGAGAGTTTGGGCTTGTAAATTTGAAATTCCTAGATGTGAGGTTGATGTTTCTCAAATATCAAATATTTTCCATGTGTAGTTGTACTATCCCAATTTACATACTTCACCCAATATATTAGATCAGTATTCAAAATATTAACCATTAATATTCAAGAATATTCACGATCTGATTTCAAAATATTCACAATCATTATTCACAATAACCATGATTAATATTCACAAAAATCACGATTAGTTTTACAATAATCACGATCAGCATCTCAAAATATTTGCTCTCAATATTCACAATATTCACGATCAGTATTCACAATAATCACAATTAACATCTCAAATATTTGCTCTCAATACTCACAATTTTAGATCATCGCCAACCATCAATTAGATAGTCTTTAAGACATGGATCTCTAAAAAAGTCGACAAAAATTCTTCATCCAACATGAAAGACATTTTGCATATGTCTTGCAAAAGAAAACACTGCTCTGCACTAATTGAAAAAAAGTAGCTTAAAATTTTATGGATGCGTGCCAGCTATGAATCGATTGCATAGCTCTTGAAAATAGGCAAAAGCAAACTGCATGCAAGTCACTTTTGGCCATTTGCCAAATGTATTTACTATATTACATCTGAGGTACTTGGGCCTTTAATAAAAGTCTAAACTTAACAAAATCCAAAGCAAACTATAGCATGCAAGTCAATTTTTATTTAATGTAGACTTTCCTCCAAACTCCATTGACCAACCTCAACACACAACGGCCTTTGAAGGGCAAGGCCAAAAAAGCTATTACATTCTATTATTAATATGCTATATGACACTGTGAGTTATAAATGCATACATGCATTGTATATAAGAGCAACAATTTTATCCTTTGATTTTTTGACCTCCAACAACTTCAAAATTTGAAGGTAGGCTTTTACCTTTGAACTATTGTGTTGTCCAACAATAAGGTCATACAAGAGGCAATCTTCACACAAATGAGGTCATACAAGAGAAAAAAAGACATGTAACCATTTTAACACACACTATTTCTTTTGCAAGGCAAGGCAAACAAGGAGATTGATATATCATTGAGCATCTTTGTCATATAACAATTGGCATTCAAATCGTTTAAAAATAAGAAAAAACAAAGATTGCATTTCGGAAGAACTGAAAAAATTAACAAAACTCGTTACTTAGATTGGTAAGAGGCAATGGCATTTGAGCACAATTTTTGAATGAGAAACGAGTAATGCTATAGTTGAGGTAAGGGGAGTGAAGTATGAGAAGAGATGAGCATCCTTAATAGTTGACTCTCACTCGCAGCACCCACCCATATGATCTCACATTGTCACGAATTCAGGTAGGTCTATTGCAGCAGAATATAGTGATCTTGTTGTTCACACGAAAATTTGGATTGAAGTCCTATCTATTTGAAGCTGAATAGCGAAACAGTGCGTATATCTTGTGATCATGCCAACAGTGGTGCTGGATCACGGGGTTAGAGTTTATTATAAGACCTGCACTGGCAAGCTTCATCGCTACGGAAGTTGCGCTACAAATGCCATTCTCGAAGCAGCTCTACGAGGAGAGAACGAGATAGAAATTAATTGCAGAAAAACTACGAAAAGCTTTGATTTGATCCGAATGAAGGAGGTAGACAAAGCTAATGGGAGAGAACTGGACGTTATCATCGAGATTCCCTGGAACCTAACAGCTCTAGGTTCCCTGAATGGCGACTGTAACAGAGCTTTAAGGCTTAAGGTAAGCAATATATGACGCTACTCTATGATTGATGTTATATTTAGGGCGTACTGGATGTGAGATCGTGGCCTAACAATCCGTGAGTACGTTGCAGATACTTTCCATGGCTTTGGAAAATCTTCGTCAGGATGACAGCTTGAAGGAGTTGCTTCAAAAGATAATAGCTCCATCAAAACTGATCTTTTACCGAGCTAACCCGTATATCTCTCCCCTCCACAGCATCTACAAGTCCTTTCTGTTATCCCTGGACAAAAGTCTTAGCTATGATCAGCGTTTTGGTAAGAATTCGGTCTTGACCCATTTTATACGCTACATCCATTTCTCTACGAAGAAAATCTTTACCAGTAAATCAGCCTGCATCTTCGTAGCCTTTTCAAAGATTACTTCACAGGAGGTTAAAAATTAGTTGGAGTTGTTTTCATATAGAAATATGTCTTTAAAAAGCAAAGAGTCGCCAGAAGTAGAGGATTCGGTATAGTTCAAAATCATTGAGCCATAAAAAGAGCTAAGCCATGCCATAAGGATTTCAAATTAGTGCTTTGATTTTCATAAACACCTCCATAAAGTTTGACCAAGGTTACACCTACCCTTGTGGGTAGCATTGGTCACCCTTTACATAATGCTTCTTGGTTTCCAAGGGGAGGTTCGAACCTGGGACCAAAGAAACTTTGGATGCCAAGCTAACCAGTTGAGCCAACCCCGTTGGGTCACCCTTTACATAATGGAATGAGATTTTCAAATACTTTTCCATTGGGTCATCCTACCTAAAAGATGATGAAGCATCACCTTTCCATCGGGTCATCCTTTGCAACAAAAATGGCTCAGTCTTATGTCATCATCTTTTATGGCATGATTCTCCAATGGAAAGGTCATCAAAAAATCCACTCTCCCATACATAAACCCAAAGTTTAAGATGATGGCCCTATTGTAGCCACTTCGATGCTCATGATTGATGGAGTATCTCTCTCTCTCTCTCTCTCTCTCTCTCTCTCTCTCTCTCTCTCTCTCTCTCTCTCTCTCTCTCTCTATGTATGCATATTCTTGGAACTTGATACAGATCAAGGAATTTTCCATTAATCCAAACACTTTATGCATGCAATTTCTTGGACACTTGATACATATCTCTAATTCATCAATGATTATAGTTTTCTACAAGAAACGATATGAGGGTCACTAATACATGAATACATACCATGCATGTCCAGAAGGATTCCTTAAAGCAATGTCAGGCGTTTCCTTACAAAAAGAGGTGTTCGACAAAAGGAGTGTTCTAACTTTGTGCTTCCACGACACACACGAAAAAGTAATGGACAACATCATGAAAGATGGCATGGACCCGTCATTGAGAAAGAGTCTCCAACTAGACTGGTTTAACATTGATCCTTCATATAACATTGCATACACAACGTGCCATTACACAAAGTGGTATCATGAATGCAAGCTCTTGGTATTCTTTTTGATAAACGAGAAAGGCATAACAACTCCTCGTCTGTCTGAACCTGTCATTATATCAACATCAAGCAAATATCAGCTTCCTGTTGGAGAGGTAACTCTTGGTGAATGAGTCTTGAGTCTTCAAATGGCATAGGTACTTGTTACTACATATTCTTGCAAAAGATACTAGTAGTGAAGGATGATCACGTAGTACATCATAACTTTATTATATGATCTAGATTTACACAGAATAAGCAATATATATCTACATCATCTGATGATGTACTTTCAATATTATGAGGAAAGTAGAGTACTATTTTAAGAGTATATTGTTTTCAAGCACTCATTAAAGGTGAGCTCATAAAGCTAAATGGCTACTAGGCTATTATTGGAGCTAGAAAGGACACAAAAAACAATTATTCTAGAATGGTTTGTTACTATTTTTGTAACATTTCATGGTCGGGAAAGTCATGATGTAATATATAGTCTCCAAAATCACAATTTCAATTTCCACACAATCACGATGGATGCATGTCATGAGTTAAAGGTTATGGGACTTGAAATTTTGAAAATCTCAATCTCACGTTTTGTCAAATCTTACAATTTGCTACGTACTTTTAATGTTTCGTGTGTCTCGACTCACGTATAAATTTATATACATTTGTACTTGTCAAATGATTACAATTGCATGATAAAAAAATTTGGCTAAGCATTTTTAGTGTTTTATGTGACTAATGAATCCTTGTATATATGTACTAGTCAAATCTTGATGTGTGCATGAGTAAAAGGTTTTGCTTTTTGCTCGCAATGTTCATATGAGCAAATTTTCTAGATTTTAATAATTTGTTGAGTAAAAGATTATGCTAAGAACTTTTAATATTTGGCATGTTAATTTTTTTATAAATTTGTACTACTTGTCAAATCTCAACAATTGCATAAGTAGAAGGTTTTTCTAAGTGCTTTTAATGTTAATGTGACTAGATTTTATCATAGATCTTTATATATCTGTACTTTATTTAAATAGTTGAGAGAATGGGTGGCATAGAGATTTAGAATTTATTGAATATTGAGTATCTTGGCTCTCATATTGTACTAAAAATCTCATACTGGTGATCATACAAGCTATCAACACATGATTTCTAATGAGAATACAATATGAGACTCCAGATATGCAACCAACAAATTTAATAAGAAAAAATGAGCAAGAGCTTTCACATGCTTAAATGACTGACTCTCAACTCTCCTCTCTATGGATGATTTTATCCATGTTTATATTAGCTCTCCACATCATCTAGAAATTGGTTTTGAGGAGTTTCCAAAATAGCAAAATTGAGTTCCTTGTATGAGCTAACTCATGCTACAATCCTCGGTAAGTTTTATAGTTGGTGCTTGAAATCAAAATTGATCACATACGTATATGAATTACCAAAGTACAACGCAAACTAACATTTGACATCGACATACACATGCGCACGCCACACACACACACACACACATAAATCTCTTATGAGTTAATGTTTCATCAATCTACATCCACTACAATCTTGCAACAATTTGTTTGCATGATTGTTGTGGAGGCGTTGCAAATCCCTAGTGACTCTCTCCTAGTAGGTTATTAGTTTGATGTCGCCAAGCCCATGGCTTGTACTGTTGTTGGTGATAAAAAATAAAGATTTAGATTCCATAAATAAATAAGCACAAGAATTTAAGTGGGTGAGCTTGGACAAGAACCTAACGTAGATTTCCAATAGCTAGTCAATTCCTAGCTTTCTAGGCAATGCAACACAAAATGATAGATCTAGTTGAGCATTTGAAACTAAATCCTTAGACTTTTGTAGCATGAAACCAAGTTATTAAACTCAATCAATCATTATCCATCATGAAATATATATATATTTCAAAACAATGCAAATTTTCTATCACAAAGCAATGTAAATTGAAGATTGAAAAACTCATAATCTTGGAATTCACTCACCACAATATGTACATTGGATTGATCCATCATATATACTACTCAAGTGCAGCCTATTGACCCTTAACATAACCATAAACCTACCCTAATCATGCTTCAAATCAAGGTCCTTAAATCATGGGTCACCTCTTGATCAAATTCCATGTTTTACTCCACTAATTTGCTTGATTTTTGCAATCACGTCCACATGTGGATAGCCTCAAGTTTTGGGCTGATAAGTACAATGAAGAAGAAGGACACATGCCTATAGTTATGTACATATGGTAGTCGTGTGGTCAAGCAAGTCAAATGATCATACTACTATAGGGCTAAAAGCATGGTTTGGTGGTACAACATGGACTATCAAGGACACTACCTTTTTTGGGTAGAAATGCACTCAAAAAAGGTTTATTGTTTAGCATTCTAAAGTGGGTCCACTAGAGCTAAAGAGATCGTGTGGGCCCATCATTACTAGGGACGCCTTCATTGCATTAAGTCGTTGGTAGCATCTATCAAGCTCCCTCCCAAATCGCCAAAAAGTGAATGTACTACTGGTCAAAATGTTTCATAATTATATAGATATATTGAAATTAAGTAGGAAAAACATCAATCACAAAACTTCACATATTTAAGGTAGGGTTCATACTTCTATTGTAAATGTATGTCAAAAAAAGTGAAATATATGTCAAAAACCGTGTAATGTATTCAAAAGAAAAACCCCCATAATCATCAAGGCCTAAAAAAGTATTTGAAAAACAAAAAAAATAGACTTTTAATGAATAAGAAATGAGTAATGCACAATTTTAGAGTATTTGATTATAGTTGAGGTAAGGGGAGTGAAGTATGAGAAGATCTGATCGACGGGTATGGATGATACCAGATGGCGTACTTTGGCAGCCATGCAGATTAATTACATGCATGGCATGCATCCCTTTCAAAAATTAGTACAGATCTCCAAGTGGGTTTCCCTCTAATATAAAATCAACTAATTTGCGTGACAATCTGACTGAAACATCTACGTCTCGCGTTACTCAATCAGAATCAATCTCGAAGTGGATTGTAGTAGAATAAATTTCTGTATCCTTCCGTGATTAATTTTACTTGCTTAATCTAGTGTCCACAATCTGATCTTTTTTGCAGTTGTATTCTTCAAATAGATCATAGACTACATAGTAGAATCCAAGAGGTTAAAGACAGATAACGGTCCAATAATTGCACTTTAGATCTATAACCTCGGATCTGCAGTTCAGATCCTCGTTTATTTATAGATTGATATGATCTCACAATGTCACAAATTCAGGTAGGTCTATTGCAGCAGAATATAGTGATCTTGTTGCTCACACGAAAATTTGGATTGAAGTCCTATCTAAAGCTGAATAGTGAAACAATGCGTAGATCTTCTTATCATGCCAACAGTAGTGCTGGATCACGGGGTTTTTATAGTTCCTGTTGTTTTATTCCTAGGGATTTCTATTCCTAGGAATTTTTTGTCTTCTATTTCGAACTCTCATCCTATAAGATCCTTGGTTTCTTTTATCATCTCTAAGTCATCATCGAACATTAGAGTGTCATCAATAAATACAGCTAAGATTAAGGAACTGTTACCTTCAGTTTTAATAAAGACATCATTGTCTGAAACTAATCTTGTAAAACCAAAAAAGATTAAAAATTCAGACATTCTCTTATGCCAAGCTCTTGCGGCTTGCTTTAATCCATAAATGCACTTCTTCAGTTTATAGCACAGATCAAAAAATTCCTGGTTGTGAAAGCCTTCTAGATGTCTCATGTAAATTTCTTCATCAAGAAATCCATGAAGGAATGCAATCTTGATATCAATATGATGGACAAATAAGGAATGTGAAACAGCTAAAGCAAATAGGAGGCGAATGGCACCATAGAGGTAGTCTACTCCATATTTCTGAGAATACCCCTTGGCTACCAATCTGGCCTTGTATCGCTCAACACTCCCATTTGGTTTCAACTTTAGTTTGTAGATCCATTTGCAGTCCACAATTTTTCTTCCTTTTGGTGGTTGCTCCAGTGTCCACACTTCATTTTTATGCATTGAGGCGATTTCCTCCTGCATTGCCTTCCTCCATTCTTTTGATTCTTGACTTGCAATTGCTTCTGAGTAAGTTTCGGGTTCCATTGTCATTAGACATTAGTTCTCGTCACAGCTATTTGCTGCAACTTTCTCAATAGCATTTTGTCGGATTCTGATAGAGCATCTTGGCTCAACTATATTCTTCAGTTGTTTAGATTGTATTGGTTGTTGTGGGGACTACGGCTCTTGTCATTCAGTCGCTTGTTGATCTTCTTGATCACGTGGCTCTATAGAAGTCTGTTCTCCCTCTTCAGTCCAGTCAGAGATGTAAGGAGTCAGATCAATGAATTGATAACCAGTCTGGTCTGCATCTTCCTGGAATGTCTGCTCATCAAACTTGACATCTCTGCTTACTTGCACCTTATTGGTTTCAGGATCATACAACTTGTATCCAGGTGAATTGATTGCATATCCCACGAATATCATGGGTCTTGATTTTTCATCAAGCTTGGACCTCTTTTCCTGAGGCACATGCAGGTATGCCCTGCAACCAAACACTCTGATATGCGACAGGTTGGGTTTGTCACCAGCCCAAGCTTCATAGGGTGTGACATCACTTATAGCAGCTGTCATGCTCCTATTCTGTAGATAGACGGCTGTTAGTATAGCTTCTACCCAAAATTTCTTTGACAGCTTCGCCTATGCCATCATGCACCTTGCTGCTTCCATCAAGGTCCGATTCTTTCTTTTTGCTACCTCGTTGTGATGTGGTGTGTAAGGCACAATATATTGTCTTTCAATTCCTTTATGCTGGTAGAAGTTCTTGAATTCTGTATTGGTGTATTTTCCACCATTATCAGATCTCAAAACTTTGATTTTTCTTCCTGTCTATGTTTCAGCTCTTTTGAACTGTTTAAAAACTATAAACACGTCAGACTTTTTCTTCAAGAAGTAGACAAATGTCTTGTGTGTGTAATCATCAATAAATGTAACGAAGTACTGCGATCCGGATATAGATGGAATCTTCATAGGCCCACATAGATCACTATGTATCAGCCCAAGAACCTCTTTCGCCCGTACTCCTTCAAATTTGAATGGTTCACAGTGCTGCTTGCCCTTCAAACATGATTCACACAAACTGATCTTTTTGTCAGTCACATCCATGCCTTCTGCCATTTTATTCCTTGACATTCTGTAGAGTATGCTGATGCTGCAATGACACATCCTCTTGTGCCATAGTTCATTTTTGTTTTTTTTCATCTGAAGTAACAAGAATGTCATCACTAGGATTTTGGACACTTGTTCGATACAAGTTGCCTTGTCTTTCAGCTATCACTAGGATTCGGTTGGTATCACAGTCCTTTATGTGACATTCATTACTATTGAAAGTAACGCTCAGCCCCATATCATTGATCTTTGCTATTGACAACATATCACTTTTCAGTGTGGAAACATGCAGGACTCCCTCTAAGTCTTTATAGCCAGATGTGGTCTTCATACGTAGAGTTCCTATCCCCATGACATTGAAGAGTGTGATATGCTCTGATATCACTGAAGAGTGTGATATGCTCTTATACCACTGAAGAGATTTGGAGTAGTCGCGAAGGCGAACCAATCGCGACTCTCTTGAGATTTGGATGGAGTTCAGATGCGATCGTTGGACACTGCCAGCTGAATCACTTCTACAATCCTCCAAAATGTAGTCAGGCACTGCCGATCTACATTTATAAAATTAATACAGCATTCAACATAGTTTCAACCAAGGTGCGGAATTCAAATGAACAAGAAAACTCAAACATACGAATAACAACAGACACATTTGCATTCGAGATCAGACACAACAAGAAAAATCACCTATATTGATCTTCCTTTGTTTTCTTCATTCACTGCATGCAAATCCACGCAATGTGTTGGCGTGGGAGAAACACGGTTCTCTCACAAGTAATCGTCTCACTTTACTAGCGGACAGTTGGATCTA
The DNA here is from genome assembly GCA_029204225.1 of Diphasiastrum complanatum. NCBI lineage: Eukaryota > Viridiplantae > Streptophyta > Lycopodiopsida > Lycopodiales > Lycopodiaceae > Diphasiastrum > Diphasiastrum complanatum. The sequence goes on from MU831647.1 coordinate 121,314, forward strand.
CAGATCCTAGACAGAATTGTCTTCGCACGCAAGCGGACTTGTATTCTGTAATTTCGTCTTGATTGCTTACTAGCATCGGACTACTACATTACATTGTATGTGTATTATGTATTGATCTATATGTCAAGTATCATCCAGTAAGTACAGTCACTCTATGTAAATCTAAGATTACAATAATTAAGCATCTACAACTAATCAGGGAATTACTAGAGTGGCAGATTAGCCACAACCTAGGGAGTATCTGCTGACGTCATGCCATCAGATCAGATTTCTGCACTTCTGGGTACTTGCGTGATCTTTGCTGGTATTCTTTGGAGCGTGAGGACAAAATGGGTTTCGCGACATTTTTTGTGTCACATCGTTGCTTTCGTTTTGCTGGTCTGCCTTTCTCTCGTATTGGACCGCAAAAGATTCTTGTTCGTGAATCTTTCGTGTTCGCGAACCGTTCGTCTTCATCTCCTTTGACTTTCGTGTTCACGAAAATTTTTGTGTTTCGTGTCTTCTGACTTTCGTGTTCGCGAACATCTTCGTCAGGTTGAGGGATGAAAGCTAGCAAGGCTTTGTAGTTAGAAACATTTTGTTTCTTCAGCTCCCTTTCAAAGCATGATAGCTTTACGATCTCGAGACTGCTCCTCTTTCTCTCATAGAGTCCTTTGTCCAGGGCTTTAGTGAAGATGTCAGCAACCATGTCTTTCATTCCGATGAAGGTGGTCTGCAACATCTTCTTTTCAATTAGATCCCTGAACAAGTGGTACTTGATCGCAATGTGCTTCGTTCTGGAATGGAACACGAGATCTTTCATTAGGTGTATTGCAGAGGTGTTGTCCATCTGCAAGACCAGGGGCTCATTTCTTGTTTCGCCCAATTCGTCCAGGAACTGCCTTAGCCAAATTATCTCATTGGCCATCTTTGCTGCTGCAACGTACTCTGCTTCACAGGATGACTGGGCTACAACGGTCTGCTTCTTGCTGACCCAGAGAACTGCTGCTCTTGATGCGATGGTGCATCCTCCTGAGACGCTTTTACAATCGTCCTTGAGGGATGCCCAACTAGCATCGCTGTAGGAAAGTATCCTGAAACCTGCATCACGACAATAACACAAGCCATAATCCCTCATTAATTGAAGATATTACAAAATTTGTTTTGCAATCTTCCACTGTGTTGAGCCTGGATTCGTGCAGAATTGGCTCATCCTGAATACTGCATAAGCAATATCACGACATGTGTTGTCTGCAAGGTACATCAGTGATCCTATCAACTTCTTGTAAGGTGTGAGCTGCATTTGTTCTCCTTCTTCCTCAGTCTTTGGATAGTCACCATTCCTCAGCACCGTCCCTGCTAGCATTGGAGTGTTTGCTCCTTTGTAGTTCAGCATCCCAAAGTCCTCTAGGATCTTCTGGGTGTATCTGAACTGGTGAAGGTATAACTTACCTCCCTCGTAGTCCCTTTCAATTTGTAAGCCTAGGTAACACCTGGCTTCTCCCAGATCCACGATCTCGAAATGTTTCGAGATGTCTACCTTTACTTCAGCCATTAGTTGCTCACTCCTACAAAGTATCAGAGTGTCGTCCACATACACAACCACAATGATGATCTGCTCATCTGTAACTCTGACATATACATTGGAATCAGCCAACAGAGGCTTGAATCCTAATGATTTCAAAGCTTGATCTTTCTTCTTGTATCATTGTCGGGCTGATTGTTTCAGACCATAAATGCTTTTATGCATTATGCATGCATAGTCATGAAGTGAATTCGAGACATATCCTGAGGGTTGATCCATATAGACCTCTTCATCTAGTTCGCCACGCAAAAAGGCTGTCTTCTTGTCGACAACGTGGATCCTGACGTCATAAGCTGCTGCATATGCAAATAACAGACGTAGGGACGAATGTTTGACAACAGAAGAGAAGGTTTCAGAGTAGTCAATATCATATCTCTGAGAGAAACCTTTTGCTACCAGTCTTGCCTTGTATTTCGTCACATTCTCATCTGGTTCGTATTTGAGCTTGAAGACCCATTTGCATTTGACAGTCTTGCGCTTATGTGGTAATGGCTCCAGCGTCCATACCTCGTTCTTCCTCATGGACTCCATCTCTTCGTTCATGGGTTGGATCCATCTGTCCTTTTCTGGACTTTCAATCGCTTCCTCAAAAGTCTGTGGTTTGCCACTGAATCCGCAGAACTCTTATGATGTGGAAGCTTAGCTGCCTGGCACATATCTTGTTATCGCACTTCGTGGTCTTGTCGACCTTCTGGGAGATCCTCCTGGAACAGCTATGCCTTTGCCTTTGTCTGCTTTGCTCGGTCCGGAACCATCTTGGTTTACAAATACTGTAGCAGCAGGCTGCCTCTCGAATCTTTCTTCGTCAGATTTGTCGTTCGAATGTGAGACGACTCAAAAATCTTCGTTTTTGTGTTCGTCTTTTGCTCCCTCTGTCATTGGCGGCAGGTCATATTAATGTCTCTCCAGAACCTCATAGCTGACAGGATCATCATTTGCCATTGTCCTGCTCTCATCGAATCTGACATCTCTCACTATTTTCACAGTGTTCGTGTCTGGAATGTACATTCTGTAGTATGATGAATTGTTGTCATAACCTACCAAAAATCCTTGCTCGGCTTTCTCATCAAGCTTCTTTCGAAGCTTATCAGGAATATGTGCATAAGCTGCACAGCCAAAGATTCTGACGTGAGACAGGTTGGGCTTTCTACCCCATCATAGCTCATGTGGTGTCGTGTGTGGGACACCAGACTTGCCTGTTCTGTTTTGGATGTATGCGGCTATAGGTACTGCTTCAGCCCACAGTGCCCTTGGAGCCTTTGAATAGGCCATCATGCATCTGGCTGCTTCCATCAGGATCATGTTCTTTCGTTCAGCAACACCATTGTATTGCGGTGTGTAGGCTGTAGTTCTTCTGTGAATGATGCCACGATCATTGCAGAAGTCAATGAAGCGATTCGAGATGTATTCGCCACCTCAATCTGTTTTGATTTGCTTCACTTTTTTGCTTGTACATCTCTCAACCCAATTCACATATTCTTTGAATTTATCAACTGCTTCAGATTTATTTTTAGAATAAAACACACTTTGGCAAATTTGCTATAATCATCAAGGAAGGTTATATAATACTTTGAACCTCCTACTGAGATCACGTTGAATGGTCCTCAGATGTCAGAATGCACTAGCTCTAGAATCTTTGTCGTTCTGTAGGAGTCTTTGATGAATGGAGTGTGAGACATCTTGCCTTTCAAACATGCATCACAGGTGGTCAAACTAGTTGCATTCGAGATGCTGACCCCTATTATCGCTCCATGATGGCTTCTCTGATAAAGTGCCATTGAGTTCATGTGACAGAGTCTTCTATGCCACAGAGTGTCTGGCGAGTCGTCATGAGTCTGATGCACCTGAGGCGTACCTTTAGATGATATAGGTTCTCTTTCCTTCTACCTTGAGCAATCAAAGTACTGGTACTGGCATCAATCACATTGCATGCAGAACAGAAAACGTCACACGCATCCCTGCATCTGCTATTCTTGCTACAGAGAGCAAGCCTTGTTGCAGAGTAGACACGAATAGAACGTCTTCGAGTCATCTATCTTTGTCGTTTGTGTTGAGCTATAGTGAACCAATACCATTCACTTGATGTCTAGATCCATCTCCAAGAACTATGAATCTTGAAGGATTTGCACTTCTGAAATCAGATATGATTCGTCTTGATGTCACGAAGTGTGAGGTGGTTCCTGAATCTAGGATTACCTCATGTGTGTCAGATGTTGATGTTGCACACACGTCTTCACAGATGTAGGTGGTCGAACAATTTTTGTTCGTTCTTTCTTCGCCCATCTTCGAGCTCTCGGGCTCCTCGACATAGGATGGACTATTGAGGTTCTCCTGTCTGTTCTGTGCTGATTTGTTTTTCGAGTTCTGGTGGAAATCCATGGCTGCGTGACCCTTTTTATGGCAATGGATACACTCAATCTTGGGATTGAGCCAACATGTATCTACTGTATGCCCATCTCTTATGCATCTCACGCAAGTCTAATTGTTTGCACCTTGTTGTTTCGACCTCCCTTTGCTCTTCCAGTTGCTCTTGCTAGTCCCCTCTGTTTGTTGGTCACGATCCTGACTTTGATTCGACTCCCTTTTAGGCTTAAATTGTTTCTTGGATTTTTCTTTGTTGTCGTAGAGGGCCTGGTCAGAACCATCTTTGTGATCAAGATGTTCTCTGGCCTTAACTTCCTCTCGAATCTCGACAATAATCTTTTCAAGGTTCATGGTAGGATCTTTCGCGAGCAGGGTTCTCGTCATCTGGATTGATCTAGGTAAGGCTCTCAATAGGTACGTGAGCTTCTTCTCAGCTAGCATAGTGTTCTCTGCTCCAGAGTTATGTAGTGACAAAAATAGATCCTTCATCTTTCTTACGAAAGAAGTGAGGTCCTTTCCATCCCATTGTAGATTCGTCAGCTGATCTTCCAGCATCATGATTTGACTTCTTGATTTCGTCTGAAATCTGGTGAGTAATGCATCCCACATCTCCTTAGCATTAGAGAGTGTTGCCAGGTCAAGTGTGAGACTATCTTCGATGGAAGATGATAGCAAGGCTACTGCCTTATCGTTTTTCTCCCTCCACTAGCGTAGCTTCTTGCCTATTGTCGTAGGCATTTCTTCTGTGCCATCCACCTAGAGGAAGAGTCCTTCGCCCTTGAGTATCAAAGATGTCTTAACTTTCCAGGCTAGAAAGTTAGATCTTGAAGAATCAAGTATTGTGCAGATCTTACTCCGAAGGCATCAGAAAGGCCAGGGCAACATCAAACAAGTTGAAAATCTGTTGAGTGGCGAGATTTTTACAATACTTCCTAGTTGTTGTGAAAAGCACAGTCCCGGAGGCATCCAAAAGGCCAAGGCAGCATCAGACAGATTGAAAATCTATTGAGTGGGGGAGATTCTTACAATACTTCCTAGTTGTTGTGGAAAGTGCTATTTGTGTGAGAGGTTTGCCAAGAAATCTCTCATTTGTCTGTTTGAATTACCACAAATCACACTAGATAGTATCTAGTTCTGTCATTCAGAGTCAGGAAGCTTCAT